>CM019148.1:76654411-76666321 GCA_009733165.1 Naja naja | reverse complement strand
GCCAGGTCGTAGCCAATAAGTCATCCCTCCTCCGTGAACTCATAGAGGAGAGAGGCTGCTTGACCTGGCATGCATTACAGGAACCTGGGTGGTGGGAGGTGTCCCTCTGTGTGATTTGTGCCCCCAGGCTTCCGTGCTGTATACCGGTCTCGGGCAGGGCGGAGGCGGAGGGTAGCCATAATTGTTAGAGAGACCCTGTTTCCAAGGGAGGTCACTGTCCCTTGATGGTAGGTGTGAGACCCTCCTCGTGAGATTGGGCCGGGTGGTGGTTGGGTTTGCTGCTAACATACCTATCCCCAGCTGCGTGGCGGTGGCCCTGCCTGGGCTGCTCGGCGCCCTCTCGGAGGTGGCGGTGGAGTTCCCTAGGCTTATAGTTCTGGGGGACTTTAACCTGCCGTCAGCTGGGGGGCGTCGGGTTTAGCTCAGGAGTTCATGGCATCCATGGCAGCCATGAACCTGACCCAGTGATCCATGGACCCACCCACGAGGACACTTGACCTGGTTTTATCTCGGGGCAGTGGTGTAGTGATCTGGGGGATGGTTCTCCATCTACCCTCCCTTTATCGTGGACTGATCACTATCTCCTGCGGCTGGTCTTTCAATTGGCTGTCCCTCGCTGCTGGGATGAGGAGCCTATCGATGGTTCGCCCCAGGCGCCTAATGGACCGGAAGGTTTCAGGGCGCTGGGGTTCTTGCCCGCCTCCCTCGACCACAGCTCGGCGAGGCGGCTGGCGGCCGCCTGGCAAAGGCGGCGTCGGGCTTCGACGGGTTGTCCCCTTGCGGCCTCTTCCCGCGTAGACCCGATGGGCCCCTGGTTCTCGAGGAGCTCCGGGGGATGAAGCGGCGGAGAAGATGCCTGGAGAGCAGATGGAGGGCCAGCCACTCCGAATTGACCGTGTCCAGTTGCGATCCTATATCAGGACCTATCTGGAAGCAATCAGGGCGGCGTGCTTACTTCTCGCTCTGATTGCGTCTGCCGATGATCGCCCTGCTGCCCTGTTTGGGTGACCCGCTCCCTCCTTCAATTGAGGGGATGACCCGTTGCAGGGCAGAGCAGAAAATTTAGCTTACATCTGGCGGATAAGGTCGCTCGAATTCGTGCTGGCTTGGACTCTGATTGGCAGTGGTCTGATGATGGGGTGGCGGTGAGTCTGGTGGAACTATCTGGGTTGAGTTTGACCTGGTCTCCCTCGATGAGGTGGACAGGATCATGCGGAGGCTGTCTTCCACCACGTGTTTATTGGACCCGTGCCCTTCCTGGTTGGTATATGCCTCCAGGGAGGTTACGTGCGGCTGGCTCCAGGCAGTTGTTAATGCTTCTTTGAGTGAGGGGTCTTTCCTGCCGCCTTGAAAGAGCGGTGGTGAGCCCTCCTCAAGAAGCCTGCCTTGGACCGGCCGTTTTGAACAACTATCGTCCTGTCTCCAACCTTCGCTTTTTAGCGAAGGTTGTTGAAGCGTGGTGGTTCAGCAGCTTCCCTTGTTCCTGGAGAAACTGAGTATTTAGATCCGTATCAGTCGGGCTTCAGGGCGGACACAGCAGGAGACAGCATTGGTCGCACTGATGGATGATCTCTGGAGGGCTCGGGACAGGGGTTTTCCTCTGTCCTAGTCCTTTTAGATCTCTCAGCGGCTTCGATACCATCGACCATGGTATCCTTCTGCAGCGGCTTAGAGGATTGGGGGTGGGGGAACCGTTTTCGTTGGTTCTCCTCCTTCCTCTCGGGCGCTCGCAGTCGGGTGTTGGCAGGGGGCAGAGGTCGGCCCGAGACCCCTCACTTGTGGGGTGCCGCAGGGGTCTGTCCTTCGCCTCTCCTGTTCAATATCTACATGAAACGCTGGGTGAGATCATCCGAGGTTTTGGGGTGAGGTATCATCAGTATGCTGATGATACCCAGCTATATCTCCACCCCAGGCCAGATCAGTGATGCTCTCTCCGTGATGTCCCGGTGCCTGGAGGCTGATGCGGGTCTGGATGGGTAGTAACAGGCTTCAGCTCAACCCCACCAAGGCGGAGTGGCTGTTCTTACCGGCATCTCGGTCTTTATTGGATGTACCATCTTTGGTCATGGGGGAGAGGTGTTGCCCCGTGGATAGGGCGAGAAACCTGGGTGTCCTCCTGGACTCACAGCTCGGTTTGGAGGAGCATGTGGGAGCTGTGGCCAGGGGGCTTTTGCCCAGGTTCGGCTGGTTCGCCAGCTTCGCCCTTATTTGGACCGAGATGCCCTTGAGCGGTTACTCATGCGCTTGTCACCTCTAGGATTGACTACTGCAATGCTCTCTACATGGGGCTTCCCTTGCGGACGGTCGGAGGCTTCAGCTGGTGCAGAATGCAGCGCGGGTGTGATGGGGGTATCCCGATACTCCCATGTTACACCCCTCCTGCGGCTTGCATTGGTTGCCGGTTGCCTCCCGGGTCGCCTTCAAGGTATTAGTTACAACTTATAAAGCCCTTAATGGCTTGGGTCCAGGGTACTTGCGGGCGCCTCCTGCCAGCATCACTCTCCGATCGCCCTGTTGCTCTCATAGGAGGGGCCTCCTTGGGGTGCCGTCAGTCAGACATTGTAGGCTGGCGGTCCCCAGGGCTAGGGCCTTCTCTGTGGGAGCACCTGCCCTTGGAATCAGCTCCCGTGGATCTCCGTTTGGCCCCTGACCTCCGCTCCTTCCGCCGGGACCTGAAGACTTGGTTGTTCCAACGGGCGGCCTCGAATGACCGGGGGTTGGGTTTTATTTTAACTTTATTTGGCTTGTTTACTTGTTTAATTCTGTTTTATTGTAAATTTTTCTCTGTTTTAATGTTCGCCGCCCTGAGTCCTTAGGGAATAGGGCAGCATACAAGTCGAATAAATAAATAAATAAATAAATAAATTGTTTTGCATATAGGTAATCCTTGATTTGTAACCATTTGTTTGAAGACCATTTGAAGTTACAGTGCTACTGAAAAAAGTGACTCATGTCTGGTCCTCACACTTACAGTGTTGCAGTGTCTCTGTGGTCATGTGTGTTTGGCAACTGGAATGTATTTACAAAAGTTGTAAACAATCCATTTGTGATGTTATTACAGGGCTCCAACAAGCAAAGTCAATGGGGGAAACTGGATTAGCTTAAAAGACCACGAGATTTGTTTAACACCCACAGTATTGGGTGTGACTCACTTAAGGACCCCACTGCTTAACAATGGAAGTTCTAGTCCCAACTGTGTTTGTAAGTCGAGGACTACCTATAAGGCAATTGGAAAGTTCACCAGGTTAAATTTCCTAAGGTGTTATTAATAATCGCACACCTTAAATGCTTTACCTAGAAAAAGATAAGACAGAAAACATGTACTGATGCTTATTCTTCTGGAATGTGTAAATAAAAAGAACAAGGACTTGTTTCTCTGTTTCACATTTGATTTGTAACAAAAATGAGAGAAAGCATCATGTGCTGTGGGGAATTATCTTGGCAAAGGCACTGATACATTCCATTCAAATTGAAGTGAATTTTAACAGCAGATAATTAAAAAAACACTTTAATAACAAAAATTGGTTAATAAGAGAATTAGTAATTAGATATTAAAATTAAACACAACCATTCTTTTTTGAAACATCTTAGTAGTATCCTAAAACAAACTCAAAATATCAGGTAGTAATTTGCTTGTGGGGCTTTGGAATGAAGGAGGCAGATGAGCTTCTTTAATTTCTTCATCTATAAATTACAAGAGAAAATCAGTTGGGTCAAATGTCCAAGTGGAATTTCTGAAATGGAGCAAAGTACTTGACCTATGACCATAATGGAGCCCTGGTGATCATTAAGCAAATCATTGTGGTGGTTAAACAAACCCGTTATTAGCTATGGGTTGTTTTTGCCAAAAACTGAGGTCATCATAGCTTTGAACGATCACTAAGTGACTGGTTGTAAATCAAAGACTACCTATAAATGTGGATGTTGGGTTGATGCAAAGTCTCTGTATTGTTTCCTCAGGCAGCAAGTTTTACTTTTCACAAAAACGTGTTAAATTATTGTAAAGATAAAAAATGCTATTGGATGCTAGATCAGACTTTATTTCATCCACGTCACAATAATCTAGCAAACATTTCTATAACATTTCCTGGGAAGGCCAGAGATTAAACATTAAGGTTTTTTATACTGTTCCCAAAGAAGAAAAATGTTCCTTTTGACACACAATGGTTTTGCTAAATAAATAACAAATTAGCAGAATTTACACTTGATGCTGTGACTGCCAGCTGTAGTTTGTGAAGCTTAATTTTGGAGTTCTAAGCCAAACATAAAATAAACTGTACTTAATATGACTGCATGTAGTCTCATCAAATACAGGCATAAGAAAAGCATATATTTATACAAAGACATTATGGTAAAGGAAAATAGTGCATCTGATTGCATATGTACCTAGGTTCTTTATATGTGTTCAGACCAGAATTTCGTCAAAAACATTACATCCTGAAAGTAATCCTTGCAGTATTTCAATTATTTCTTATTCTGATCCACTGGGATGTTCTATACTAAGGATTGTTTGCTTTTGGCTTACCATGTTGTGCAAAGGCAACTAATTATGTTTTTCAATAAATCATGTTTTAAAATCTAGTTTATAGTGATGGTGCTGCTTGGCAAATCTTAGATTTCCTGATAGAGTTGGGTAGGTGAAGGTATTAACACGAAGGATTTAGCTTCTAAATTTTGAAGCTAATTAGTTTTGTTTATAGTACTGAAGTTACATTTCTTTAACCATAACTCACCTCTTAATACCTTAATTATAGTTGACAGTACTACCCCTACCCTTCTTTCTCTGCAAGTATCTTGACCATTCACTGACTATAAATTCTCTGGATAAGTCAGGGAATCTCCTCTAGATTTAAAAAAAAATCCTTTTCTTTCAGCTTAAACGTTATATAATAGAAGTAATAATTGTTCTAATAATGATATATGAACCGCATAAAATAGTTTTATCCATTTTAAAGATTGTTCAGAAACATCAGCTAGTCCAAGTATAACTGGAAGAGGGATGAGTCTGTGTGAATTTATCTCACCAATTTTCCAACATTTTCAGAGAAGATCTGTTTCCAAACTAAGATTTAATGTGCTGGTGCTTTAAATGTCTAAGTCCATTGGTGCCAAGATCCACAGATTACCCCTTCACCTCTAAAATGAAATGGGTCTAAAACATATTCCACATAAAAAAGGATGGGCTTTGTTGCCTTAGTTTTGCCATTGATATGAAAGCTGTGGATGTCCTTGGATGGATTGCAAATAGGAAGAAAGCCTAATTAGATATGTTAGGAAGGATTTCATTTTCTTAGGAAATGGAAAACCAATTTTAACATTTTCACTGTCTTTTAAATTGATAAACTGTGGCTATTTTCATTGTTATTCTGTGTTGTTGTGATTGCTGTGGCTTCCTGGAAATACTTATGTTTAGCCTGGCATACTTAAATAAGTAATCATAATTATTTATAACATTTCTCTGTTGCTTTTGTTCTTCAGTCCCTAATTTAGGACTGTGGACAATAAAATAAAACACATAGATAAAAATATAAAATTATTATATACACTAAAACCAATTGAATAAGTAAATTAACTTGTAAATTAGGGAAAGCATCACACAAACCTTGGTTATTGTTATGAAAATTCCCTACTCCTCTGCAGTGATATAACAAGCTTCTGAGACAGTCAGGGCAGAGGATCTTAAAATGTGAGCAGACAGAATTAATTAATATTCTTGCCATTTGTAGTTTGATTCTGAAGGAAATCCCAATGCTTGCAGCTTCATTACTCTCTTGCTGCATCCTTGTAGAAATTTAATGAGTGTACTAGCTAACAATATAGTGCTGCCATTATGCTCTTAAAACACCTAGGAAGTATCCAGCCTGCTAACAGCAGTTTCACCTAGCTATCTGATTATGATAGATAGCTTATCCATATAAATTTGCAGATGTCACACTGAGAGGTTACTAGAAATAATTACATAGCATATTGTTTTCTGATATGACCTTGCACACATAACTAATCAGTAACAACCTAAACAATGATGTGTTCAATTCTGTAAACCACTGACAATCTATTGAAGTGGGTAGCCATATTAAATTTAATAAAATAAATAAAGAATAAATATTAGGTTTGTGCAGAGATCTGGATTTAAAGGAGTGTGCTTAGTTAGATGCCCAGGCCCCAGTACCTCTTGGGAACAGCTTCAAGCTCACCCATCTTTTCCTAGCCTCAGGCGGTGTCCTCTGCTGCTCACATGTAACCCCCAAATGAACCAGGTATTCTTAACATGAGTAAGTGTGCACATACATGCTCCAAATCCCATTTTGATTTCAGATTGCTGCATAGTTCTAATAAGTATTCATTGGATAAATTCCTTGTGTTAAATCTCATCGGACTCAATATGAATTACTTTTGAGCAGACAGGATTATAGGGTAGAAAGGAATATTTACAGCAATAATGTATTTAGTTTTTAACTCATGCAGCATGTGAAATGAAACCTGGATTTCCAGAAAGCTGAAGAAATCTGTAATCTTTTTTTAGTTTCCTCAGAATGCATGGTTTTTTTCAGTGACAAAATAATTATTCACACTCAGAACTGCTGTTCAGACTGGCTGATTTTAAATTATTGACAACTTTAACAAATCATTTCAGAAAAGTGAATAGTTTAGCTTCTTGGCTGATTGATGCATTTTCCTAAAATTACGATTATATTTGTTTATTTATTTATTTATTCATTGGTCTTATATGCTGCCCTATCTCCCTAGGGACTCAGGGAGGCTCACATAAAACACCCAATACAAAAGTTAAAAGAAGTTAAAAGATTATTAAACACAATTTGACCAAATAGTATTAAAACCCCATCACAAAACATTTAAAACTAAGCCCACCCCCCGCTCAGTCCAGGCCGGATTGTTCGAATAACCAAGTCTTTAGGCCGAAGGAGTGGAGGTCGGGGACCAATTGTAGCTCCAGGGGAAGCTGGTTCCATAAAGTGGGCACCCCCCCAGAGAAGGCCCTACCCCTAGGGACCACCAGCCAACATTGTTTGGCCGACGGTACCCCAAGGAGGCCCTGTCTGTGGGCGCGCACTGGGCGATGGGTATTCGATGCTGGCAGGAGACGTTCTCGCAAGTACCCCAGCCCTAAGCCATGTAGAGCTTTATAGGTAAGAACCAGCACCTTGAATCTCATGTGGAGGGCAACCGGTAACCAATGCAGCTCGCGCAGGAGGGGTGTAACATGGGAGTATCGGGATATCCCCATCACAACCCACGTGGCTGCATTCTGCACCAGTTGAAGCCTCTGCGTGGTCCACAAGGACAGCCCCATATAGAGACCATGGCGGTAATCAATCTGGGACATAACGAGCGCATGAGTGACCATGCATAACACATCTCGGTCCAGGTAGGGGGCAACTGGCACTAGGTGAACCTGGGTGAACCTGGTCATGGCTCCCACCTGCTCCTCCAAACTGAGCCGTGTATCCAGGAGGACCCCCAAGTTGTGGACCCTTTCCACGGGGGGCAACACCTCTCCCCCCATGTCTAAAGATGGAATATGCTGGATCATCCAAGTTGGCAGTACACATAGCCATTTGGTCTTGGCTGGGTTGAGCTGGAGCCTGTTCTTCCCCATCCAGATCCACACCACTTCCAGGCAATGGGACATCATGGGCAGGGCATCACTGAGTTGGTTTGGGGTGGAGATGAAAAGCTGGGTATCATCAGCATACTGATGATACCTCACCCCAAAGCTACAGATGATCTCGCCCAGCGGCTTCATATAGATGTTGAACAGGAGGGGAGAGAGGACCGACCCCTGGGGCACCCCGCAAGTGAGGGGCTGCAGAGCTGACCTTTGCCCTCCTGCCAACACCAATTGCGAATGCCCCTAGAGGTAGGAGGAGAATCACTGAAAAATGGTGCCCCCCAACCCCCGGAGGTGTCACAACAGGATACCATGGTCGATGGTATCAAAAGCTGCTGAGAGGTCTAATAGGACTAAGACAGAGGAATAACCCCTGTCCCGAGCCCTCCAGAGATCATCCACCACTGCAACAAATGCCTTCTCCGTGCTGTACCTGGGCCTGAAATCCAACTGGTACAGATCTAGGTAGTCAGTTTCTTCCAGGAACCTCAGAAGCTGAGATGCCACCACACTCTCAACAACCTTCGCCACAAAGTGAAGGTTGGAGACTGGACGAATTGTTCAAAATGGCTGGGTCCATGGCAGGCTTCTTGAGGAGGGGCCTCACCACCGCCTTCTTCAAGGTGGATGGGAAGGACCCCTCACCCAATGAAGCATTGACAACTGCCTGGAGCCAGCCTTGTGTAACCTTCTGGGTGGCATACACCAGCCAGGAGGGACACGGGTCCAATAAAGACGTGGTGAAACTCAGCCTCTGCATAGCCCTGTCTACTTCATCTGGAGTCACAGGGTCAAACTCATCCCAGATCATAACAACAAGATCTGACGCTACTCCCTCGTCAGACTCTAGCCAGTTGGAGTCCAAGCCGGCCTGGATCTGAGCGATCTTGTCCTGCAGGTGATGACTAAATTCCTCAGCCCGTCCCTGCAAAGGGTCGCCCCTCAATTCAGGAGGGAGCGAGTGACCCCATACAGGGTGGCCGGGCGATTCTCTGAGGACGCAATGAGAGTGGAAAAGTAAGAGGACTTCACCACTCTCATCACCGCCAGATAAGTCCTTGTGAAGGATCTCAACTGGGATTGGTCAGAGTCAGAATGACTGGACCTCCAACTGCTCTCTAGGCCCCTCCTCTGGCGCTTCATCTCCCGGAGCTCCACAGAAAACCAAGGAGCTAACCGGGATCTGCACAGTCAGGGGCTGCAAAGAACAACTCGTTCAAGAGCCTCCAAGACAGCCTGTTGCCAGGCATCCACCAAGGCCTCAGCCGAGTTGTGAGTAAGGAGGCAGGAAATAACCCAAGCGCCGACTGAAACCCCTAAGGGTCCATCAGGTGCCTGGGAAGGAATCACCTGGTCGGTTCTGTGTCCCAGCAGCATGGAGTGATGTGATGGAAGCCTAGCCAAAGGAGGAAATGATCAGTCCATGACGGGTTGAATAGTTGGTAATCCCCCCAGATCATTATACCATTGTCCGGAGATAAAAACCAGGTCAAGTGTGTGTCCACCCTCATGGGTCGGACCCTGAATTATTTGGGTCAGGTCCATGATCGTCATGGAAGCCATGAACTCCCTCTCCAGCCCCGACGTCCCACCCAGAGAGGGGAGGTTAAAGTCCCCCAAAACAATAAGCTTAAGGAACTCCACCACCACTCCCGAGAGGACCTCGAGCAGCTCAGGCAGGGCTGTTGTCATGCAGCTGGGAGAAAGGTATGCAAGCAACAGACCCAACTGACCCCCAGGGCCCAGCCTCAAGAGGAGAGACTCACACCCGCCTATCTGTGGGACAGTGACCTCCCTCAGACAAAGGCGCTCTCTAATAACCACCACCACTGCCTCTACCCTGGGACTGAGGTTGGTGTAGCACCTGGAAACCTGGGGATTAAATCACACAGAGGGACCCCTCCCTCTGGCCCAAACCAGGTCTCCGTGATGCAAGCCAGGTCTGCGGCCTCCTCCTCAATCAATTCATTGATGAGGGGGGCTTTATTCACCACGGACCTAGCATTGACATAAACCATCCTGAGCCCAGGGGCCTGACCTCCCCTACCCCCAGGGGAGCAGGAAGAAACAAGAGGGTCGGAGTGCACCACCACTCGTAAATAGCGGGGGCGCACTCCCAGATACAGATCCTGCCCTCTATTTCGTCATCCCCTGCCATTCCCAATCGCTGTGGAGATTTTAAACTCAGCCCCCTCCCCTGGAGCCCCGAGCCCCCCTGCCCCCCCACCGCAGCCCCTACCAGGCCTGGACAACGGTCGAGAGTGAATTGGTGGAACACCCCCAAATTCTCGCCCAAACCCAGTCTCCCCATCCCTCCCTAACCCATGTAAAAGTTTGGTTAAAAATTTGTGTAACCCACCCCTTATCCCCTTAAAACCCCGCTTTGCAGCATGCCACATCTTGGGATTCCAAAATCCGTCATCAAGATAAGATTTAGAAAGGCTGTTGGGCCACTTCAGGGATAGGGGGGCCCTCCTGAGGGCCTGCAACTCTGACATTGAATAGAAAAGTGAGCCCATTCTGTTCAGAGAACCCTAGAAGAGGATGGGAAGGAAAACTCCAGATGATAAGAATAAAAGATAAAACCCTGTACAGGTACAATATATATATAAGAGAACTTCAGTATTAGTTCATATTCAATGGTGAGTTGATGGTTGGCTGTTTCTAGGAATGAAGATAAATGTTATATGTTCAGATCATCTGAAATATGCTGAAGTATTTTATATCCATCAAAGGGTAACAATGAATTGCCATCTATGCTTATGCAATATTTTAAAATTAATAATAATATTTGAGTCCATCTATAATTCCTACCATCATTACTCAGTACTGAATATAGATACTAGGGATCCCTGAATTTAGTTTATAGTGGATGCTGAAACTCCCCAAACTCTCTCCGACGGTGATAGAATCAGAGTTGGAAGCAATTGAGATCACTGTGTCTACTTTGATACCTTGTTCAATACTGGAATCCAGATTAAATCGTCTCTGACAGTTGGCCATCCATCCTTTGCTTGATCATGTTCCACAAAAGAGAACTCATTTCCCAAAGTAATTGCTTGTAATGTTGCTGTTGAACATCAAGTTCAAGGCAGTTATTTGTTTCTTTGGGAAGCTACTCCTAAACTTTGTAGTTTTACTGTCTAGTATAGTATATCATACTACTTAAGCATAACACAATTAGTCTGGAATCTCTCTCTCTCTCTCTCTCTCTCTCTCTCTCTCTCTCTCTCTCTCTCTCTCTCTCTCTGTGTGTGTGTGTGTGTATTTCAGTGCAGAACTGAAGCAGGGCAGAGCAGCAAACAAGGACATATGGAGGAATAAAGGAAATAAAGATAATAGCTGTGATCAAAGCTCTGCCCCATTTTAACATGTATGACATATAAATAAAAGAGGTGGGTTTTCAATTGTGCCACCCTGACTTTTTTGTGCTCCACTCTGAATGCTCTGATAGCAAGGCAAGAGTTTCTGGCTGGTTTCACCTCTACTTTCCTTCACTGGGTTAACAATTTATCAGCATCCAATTTGTCAACTGGTTCTTAAGTGGCATAAAATTAATATTCGATTGACAATGTGAGGACTATATTATTTTGGAGTTGTGATAGGAAGAGAGAACCAGAAACAATGTTACTAGTTCAGATAATTGTGAAATAATTACATTTTTAAATTAGAAAAATTACAGGCTGGAAAGGTTCACTACTCCCAATGCCTTGGCTTTCTATGGTTGTGTATTTATGCTTTAATAAAAGCAGAGGATGGATCTGCACTATGAATTTCTCCCAGGCGATGGCATCATAAAAGCAGATGCTGCGTTTATTGGAACACTTAATAGCGAGCAGGGCAAAGCAGCATGTGAATTCCTGCAATCCAGTGTTTTTCAACCTTAGTAACTTTAAAATGCATAAATTTCAACTCCCAGAATGTCACATTACACTTTTCCATTGCTTGTGTTCTGAGAGACTAAGTAACATCAAAGCCCACAAACATGTAGTTAGAATAATAGTTGTAAAACTATTATGCATCCAACATTTTTCGCTAGAATAACAGCCATGAATGATTTTGTTTTTCTTTTGAAGAAGTATGGATGGAAACAAACCTTGATGTTTATGCAAAGGGTGATTTCCAGTTTGAAAGCAGCTCTGAACTTCAGCATGCTTATAACGTGCAAAATTGGAGAGTTGAGCTCATTTTTTTCTGATGGAGCTCTTCCCTAGTATAATTAAGATGGCTGCACATTTAGGGTTTTTTTTAAATTAAGAGAAACCTTCTTTAAATTTTTT
>CM019148.1:76599856-76653411 GCA_009733165.1 Naja naja | reverse complement strand
AGTGACTCATGTCTGAGTCCTCACACTTACAGTGTTGCAGTGTCTCTGTGGTCATGTGTGTTTTTGGCAACTGGAATGTATTTACAAAAGTTGTAAACAATCCATTTGTGATATTATTACAGGGCTCCAACAAGCAAAGTCAATGGGGGAAGCTGGATTAGCTTAAAAGACCACGAGATTTGTTTAACACCCACAGTATTGGGTGTGACTCACTTAATGACCCCACTGCTTAACAATGGAAGTTCTAGTCCCAACTGTGTTTGTAAGTCGGGACTACCTATAAGGCAATTGGAAAGTTCACCAGGTTAAATTTCCTAAGGTGTTATTAATAATCCTTCACCTTAAATGCTTTACCTAGAAAAAGATAAGACAGAAAACATGTACTGATGCTTATTCTTCTGGAATGTTTAAATAAAAGAACAAGGACTTGTTTCTCTGTTTCACATTTGATTTGTAACAAAATGAGAAAGCAACAACATGTGCTGTGGGAATTATCTTGGCAAAGGCACTGATACGTTCCATTCAAATTGAAGTGAATTTTAACAGCAGATAATTAAAAAAACACTTTAATAACAAAAATTGGTTAATAAGAGAATTAGTAATTAGATATTAAAATTAAACACAACCATTCTTTTTTGAAACATCTTAGTAGTATCCTAAAACAAACTCAAAATATCAGGTAGTAATTTGCTTGTGGGGCTTTGGAATGAAGGAGGCAGATGAGCTTCTTTAATTTCTTCATCTATAAATTACAAGAGAAAATCAGTTTGGGTCAAATGTCCAAGTGGAATTTCTGAAATGGAGCAAAGTACTTGACCTATGACCATAATGGAGCCCTGGTGATCATTAAGCAAATCATTGTGGTGGTTAAACAAACCCGTTATTAGCTATGGGTTGTTTTGCCAAAAACTGAGGTCATCATAGCTTTGAACGATCACTAAGTGACTGGTTGTAAATCAAAGACTACCTATAAATGTGGATGTTGGGTTGATGCAAAGTCTCTGTATTGTTTCCTCAGGCAGCAAGTTTTACTTTTCACAAAAACGTGTTAAATTATTGTAAAAATAAAAAATGCTATTGGATGCTAGATCAGACTTTATTTCATCCACGTCACAATAATCTAGCAAACATTTCTATAACATTTCCTGGGAAGGCCAGAGATTAAACATTAAGGTTTTTTATACTGTTCCCAAAGAAGAAAAATGTTCCTTTTGACACACAACGGTTTTGCTAAATAAATAACAAATTAGCAGAATTTACACTTGATGCTGTGACTGCCAGCTGTAGTTTGTGAAGCTTAATTTTGGAGTTCTAAGCCAAACATAAAATAAACTGTACTTAATATGACTGCATGTAGTCTCATCAAATACAGGCATAAGAAAAGCATATATTTATACAAAGACATTATGGTAAAGGAAAATAGTGCATCTGATTGCATATGTACCTAGATTCTTTATATGTGTTCAGACCAGAATTTCGTCAAAAACATTACATCCTGAAAGTAATCCTTGCAGTATTTCAATTATTTCTTATTCTGATCCACTGGGATGTTCTATACTAAGGATTGTTTGCTTTTGGCTTACCATGTTGTGCAAAGGCAACTAATTATGTTTTTCAATAAATCATGTTTTAAAATCTAGTTTATAGTGATGGTGCTGCTTGGCAAATCTTAGATTTCCTGATAGAGTTGGGTAGGTGAAGGTATTAACACGAAGGATTTAGCTTCTAAATTTTGAAGCTAATTAGTTTTGTTTATAGTACTGAAGTTACATTTCTTTAACCATAACTCACCTCTTAATACCTTAATTATAGTTGACAGTACTACCCCTACCCTTCTTTCTCTGCAAGTATCTTGACCATTCACTGACTATAAATTCTCTGGATAAGTCAGGGAATCTCCTCTAGATTTAAAAAAATCCTTTTCTTTCAGCTTAAACGTTATATAATAGAAGTAATAATTGTTCTAATAATGATATATGAACCGATAAAATAGTTTTATCCATTTTAAAGATTGTTCAGAAACATCAGCTAGTCCAAGTATAACTGGAAGAGGGATGAGTCTGTGTGAATTTATCTCACCAATTTTCCAACATTTTCAGAGATCTGTTTCCAAACTAAGATTTAATGTGCTGGTGCTTTAAATGTCTAAGTCCATTGGTGCCAAGATCCACAGATTACCCCTTCACCTCTAAAATGAAATGGGTCTAAAACATATTCCACATAAAAAGGATGGGCTTTGTTGCCTTAGTTTTGCCATTGATATGAAAGCTGTGGATGTCCTTGGATGGATTGCAAATAGGAAGAAAGCCTAATTAGATATGTTAGGAAGGATTTCATTTTCTTAGGAAATGGAAAACCAATTTTAACATTTTCACTGTCTTTTAAATTGATAAACTGTGGCTATTTTCATTGTTATTCTGTGTTGTTGTGATTGCTGTGGCTTCCTGGAAATACTTATGTTTAGCCTGGCATACTTAAATAAGTAATCATAATTATTTATAACATTTCTCTGTTGCTTTTGTTCTTCAGTCCCTAATTTAGGACTGTGGACAATAAAATAAAAACACATAGATAAAAATATAAAATTATTATATACACTAAAACCAATTGAATATGTAAATTAACTTGTAAATTAAGGAAAGCATCACACAAACCTTGGTTATTGTTATGAAAATTCCCTACTCCTCTGCAGTGATATAACAAGCTTCTGAGACAGTCAGGGCAGAGGATCTTAAAATGTGAGCAGACAGAATTAATTAATATTCTTGCCATTTGTAGTTTGATTCTGAAGGAAATCCCAATGCTTGCAGCTTCATTACTCTCTTGCTGCATCCTTGTAGAAATTTAATGAGTGTACTAGCTAACAATATAGTGCTGCCATTATGCTCTTAAAACACCTAGGAAGTATCCAGCCTGCTAACAGCAGTTTCACCTAGCTATCTGATTATGATAGATAGCTTATCCATATAAATTTGCAGATGTCACACTGAGAGGTTACTAGAAATAATTACATAGCATATTGTTTTCTGATATGACCTTGCACACATAACTAATCAGTAACAACCTAAACAATGATGTGTTCAATTCTGTAAACCACTGACAATCTATTGAAGTGGGTAGCCATATTAAATTTAATAAAATAAATAAAGAATAAATATTAGGTTTGTGCAGAGATCTGGATTTAAAGGAGTGTGCTTAGTTAGATGCCCAGGCCCCAGTACCTCTTGGGAACAGCTTCAAGCTCACCCATCTTTTCCTAGCCTCAGGCGGGTGTCCTCTGCTGCTCACATGTAACCCCCCCCAAATGAACCAGGTATTCTTAACATGAGTAAGTGTACATACATGCTCCAAATCCCATTTTGATTTCAGATTGCTGCATAGTTCTAATAAGTATTCATTGGATAAATTCCTTGTGTTAAATCTCATCGGACTCAATATGAATTACTTTTGAGCAGACAGGATTATAGGGTAGAAAGGAATATTTACAGCAATAATGTATTTAGTTTTTAACTCATGCAGCATGTGAAATGAAACCTGGATTTCAGAAAGCTGAAGAAATCTGTAATCTTTTTTTTAGTTTCCTCAGAATGCATGAGTTTTTTTCAGTGACAAAATAATTATTCACACTCAGAACTGCTGTTCAGACTGGCTGATTTTAAATTATTGACAACTTTAACAAATCATTTCAGAAAAGTGAATAGTTTAGCTTCTTGGCTGATTGATGCATTTTCCTAAAATTACGATTATATTTGTTTATTTATTTATTTATTCATTGGTCTTATATGCTGCCCTATCTCCCTAGGGACTCAGGGAGGCTCACATAAAACACCCAATACAAAAGTTAAAAGAAGTTAAAAGATTATTAAACACAATTTGACCAAATAGTATTAAAACCCCATCACAAAACATTTAAAACTAAGCCCACCCCGCTCAGTCCAGGCGGATTGTTGAATAACCAAGTCTTTAGGCCAGCGGAAGGAGTGGAGTGGGACCAATTGTAGCTCCAGGGAAGCTGGTTCCATAAAGTGGGCACCCCAGAGAAGGCCCTACCCCTAGGGACCAGCCAACATTGTTTGGCCGACGGTACCCCAAGGAGGCCCTGTCTATGGGCGCACTGGGCGATGGGTATTCGATGCTGGCAGGAGGCGTTCTAAGTACCCCAGCCCTAAGCCATGTAGAGCTTTATAGGTAAACCAGCACCTTGAATCTCATGTGGAGGCAACCGGTAACCAATGCAGCTCAGGAGGGGTGTAACATGGGAGTATCGGGATACCCCATCACAACCCACGTGGCTGCATTCTGCACCAGTTGAAGCCTCTGCGTGGTCCACAAGGACAACCCATATAGAGACCATGGCGGTAATCAATCTGGGACATAACAGCATGAGTGACCATACATAACATCTCGGTCCAGGTGAGGCGCTGGCGCACTAGGTGAACCTGGGCGAACCTGGTCATGGCTCCCACCTGCTCCTCCAAACTGAGCCGTGTATCCAGGAGGACCCCAAGTTGTGGACCCTTTCACGGGGGCAACACCTCTCCCCATGTCTAAAGATGGAATATGCTGGATCATCCAAGTTGGCAGTACACATAGCCATTTGGTCTTGGCTGGGTTGAGCTGGAGCCTGTTCTTCCCCATCCAGATCCACACCACTTCCAGGCAATGGGACATCATGGGCAGGGCATCACTGAGTTGGTTTGGGGTGGAGATGAAAGCTGGGTATCATCAGCATACTGATGATACCTCACTAAAGCTACAGATGATCTCAGGCTTCATATAGATGTTGAACAGGAGGGAGAGGACCGACCCTGGGGCACCCATAAGTGAGGGGCTGCAGAGCTGACCTTTGCCCTCCTGCCAACACCAATGCAATGCCCCTAGAGGTAGGAGGAGAATCACTGAAAAATGGTGCCCCCCAACCCCGGAGGTGTCACAACAGGATACCATGGTCGATGGTATCAAAAGCTGCTGAGAGGTCTAATAGGACTAAGACAGAGGAATAACCCCTGTCCCGAGCCCTCCAGAGATCATCCACCACTGCAACAAATGCCTTCTCCGTGCTGTACCTGGGCCTGAAATCCAACTGGTACAGATCTAGGTAGTCAGTTTCTTCCAGGAACCTCAGAAGCTGAGATGCCACCACACTCTCAACAACCTTCGCCACAAAGTGAAGGTTGGAGACTGGACAATTGTTCAAAATGGCTGGGTCCATGGCAGGCTTCTTGAGGAGGGGCCTCACCACCGCCTTCTTCAAGGTGGATGGGAAGGACCCCTCACCCAATGAAGCATTGACAACTGCCTGGAGCCAGCCTTGTGTAACCTTCTGGGTGGCATACACCAGCCAGGAGGGACACGGGTCCAATAAAGGCGTGGTGAAACTCAGCCTCTGCATAGCCCTGTCTACTTCATCTGGAGTCACAGGGTCAAACTCATCCCAGATCATAACAACAAGATCTGGCGCTACTCCCTCGTCAGACTCTAGCCAGTTGGAGTCCAAGCCGCCTGGATCTGAGCGATCTTGTCCTGCAGGTGATGACTAAATTCCTCAGCCCGTCCCTGCAAAGGGTCCCTCAATTCAGGAGGGAGCAGTGACCCCATACAGGGTGGCGGGCGATTCTCTGAGGCAAATGAGAGTGGAAAAGTAAGAGGACTTCACCACTCTCATCACCGCCAGATAAGTCCTTGTGAAGGATCTCAACTGGGATTGGTCAGAGTCAGAATGACTGGACCTCCAACTGCTCTCTAGGCCCCTCCTCTGGCGCTTCATCTCCCGGAGCTCCACAGAAAACCAAGGAGCTAACCGGGATCTGCGACGAGTCAGGGGCTGCAAAGGAACAACTCGTTCAAGAGCCTCCAAGACAGCCTGTTGCCAGGCATCCATCAAGGCCTCAGCCGAGTTGTGAGTAAGGGAGGCAGGAAATAACCCAAGCGCCGACTGAAACCCCTAAGGGTCCATCAGGTGCCTGGGAAGGAATCACCTGGTCGGTTCTGTGTCCCAGCAGCATGGAGTGATGTGATGGAAGCCTAGCCAAAGGAGGAAATGATCAGTCCATGACGGGTTGAATAGTTGGTAATCCCCCCAGATCATTATACCATTGTCCGGAGATAAAAACCAGGTCAAGTGTGTGTCCACCCTCATGGGTCGGACCCTGAATTATTTGGGTCAGGTCCATGATCGTCATGGAAGCCATGAACTCCCTCTCCAGCCCCGACGTCCCACCCAGAGAGGGAGGTTAAAGTCCCCAAAACAAAAAGCTTAAGGAACTCCACCACCACTCCCGAGAGGACCTCGAGCAGCTCGGGCAGGGCTGTTGTCATGCAGCTGGGAGAAAGGTATGCAAGCAACAGACCCAACTGACCCCCAGGGCCCAGCCTCAAGAGGAGAGACTCACACCCGCCTATCTGTGGGACAGTGACCTCCCTCAGACAAAGGCGCTCTCTAATAACCACCACCACTCCCCCGCCTCTACCCTGGGACTGAGGTTGGTGTAGCACCTGGAAACCTGGGGGGATTAAATCACACAGAGGGACCCCTCCCTCTGGCCCAAACCAGGTCTCCGTGATGCAAGCCAGGTCTGCGGCCTCCTCCTCAATCAATTCATTGATGAGGGGGGCTTTATTCACCACGGACCTAGCATTGACATAAACCATCCTGAGCCCAGGGGCCTGACCTCCCTACCCCCAGGGAGCAGGAAGAAACAAGAGGGTCGGAGTGCACCACCACTGTAAATAGCGGGCACTCCCAGATACAGATCCTGCCCTCTATTTCGTCATCCCCTGCCATTCCCAATCTGTGGAGATTTTAAACTCAGCCCCCTCCCTGGAGCCCCGAGCCCCCCCCCCCCCCCCCTACCAGGCCTGGACAACGGTCGAGTGAATTGGTGGAACACCCCAAATTCTCGCCCAAACCCAGTCTCCCCATCCCTCCCTAACCCATGTAAAAGTTTGGTTAAAATTTGTGTAACCCACCCCTTATCCCTTAAAACCCGCTTTGCAGCATGCCACATCTTGGGATTCCAAAATCCGTCATCAAGATAAGATTTAGAAAGGCTGTTGGGCCACTTCAGGGATAGGGGGCCCTCCTGAGGCCTGCAACTCTGACATTGAATAGAAAAGTGAGCCCATTCTGTTCAGAGAACCCTAGAAGAGGATGGGAGGAAAACTCCAGATGATAAGAATAAAAGATAAAACCCTGTACAGGTACAATATATATATAAGAGAACTTCAGTATTAGTTCATATTCAATGGTGAGTTGATGGTTGGCTGTTTCTATGAATGAAGATAAATGTTATATGTTCAGATCATCTGAAATATGCTGAAGTATTTTATATCCATCAAAGGGTAACAATGAATTGCCATCTATGCTTATGCAATATTTTAAAATTAATAATAATATTTGAGTCCATCTATAATTCCTACCATCATTACTCAGTACTGAATATAGATACTAGGGATCCCTGAATTTAGTTTATAGTGGATGCTGAAACTCCCCAAACTCTCTCCGACGGTGATAGAATCAGAGTTGGAAGCAATTGAGATCACTGTGTCTACTTTGATACCTTGTTCAATACTGGAATCCAGATTAAATCGTCTCTGACAGTTGGCCATCCATCCTTTGCTTGATCATGTTCCACAAAGAGAACTCATTTCCCAAAGTAATTGCTTGTAATGTTGCTGTTGAACATCAAGTTCAAGGCAGTTATTTGTTTCTTTGGGAAGCTACTCCTAAACTTTGTAGTTTTACTGTCTAGTATAGTATATCATACTACTTAAGCATAACACAATTAGTCTGGAATATCTCTCTCTCTCTCTCTCTCTCTCTCTCTCTCTCTCTCTCTCTCTCTCTCTCTCTCTGTGTGTGTGTGTATTTCAGTGCAGAACTGAAGCAGGGCAGAGCAGCAAACAAGGACATATGGAGGAATAAAGGAAATAAAGATAATAGCTGTGATCAAAGCTCTGCCCCATTTTAACATGTATGACATATAAATAAAAGAGGTGGGTTTTCAATTGTGCCACCCTGACTTTTTTTTGTGCTCCACTCTGAATGCTCTGATAGCAAGGCAAGAGTTTCTGGCTGGTTTCACCTCTACTTTCCTTCACTGGGTTAACAATTTATCAGCATCCAATTTGTCAACTGGTTCTTAAGTGGCATAAAATTAATATTCGATTGACAATGTGAGGACTATATTATTTTGGAGTTGTGATAGGAAGAGAGAACCAGAAACAATGTTACTAGTTCAGATAATTGTGAAATAATTACATTTTAAATTAGAAAAATCACAGGCTGGAAAGGTTCACTACTCCCAATGCCTTGGCTTTCTATGGTTGTGTATTTATGCTTTAATAAAAGCAGAGGATGGATCTGCACTATGAATTTCTCCCAGGCGATGGCATCATAAAAGCAGATGCTGCGTTTATTGGAACACTTAATAGCGAGCAGGGCAAAGCAGCATGTGAATTCCTGCAATCCAGTGTTTTTCAACCTTAGTAACTTTAAAATGCATAAATTTCAACTCCCAGAATGTCACATTACACTTTTCCATTGCTTGTGTTCTGAGAGAGACTAAGTAACATCAAAGCCCACAAACATGTAGTTAGAATAATAGTTGTAAAACTATTATGCATCCAACATTTTTCGCTAGAATAACAGCCATGAATGATTTTGTTTTTCTTTTGAAGAAGGATGGATGGAAACAAACCTTGATGTTTATGCAAAGGGTGATTTCCAGTTTGAAAGCAGCTCTGAACTTCAGCATGCTTATAACGTGCAAAATTGGAGAGTTGAGCTCATTTTTTTCTGATGGAGCTCTTCCCTAGTATAATTAAGATGGCTGCACATTTAGGGTTTTTTTTTTAAATTAAGAGAAACCTTCTTTAAATTTTTGCTTTATTGATTCTGTCAATTTCCTTCTCTGGTCTACCTGAAAACCACCAAGCAACCTTTCTCTCCTTTCACTATCTTCCTGGTAGGACAATGAGTCTTGTTTCTTGTTTTTGGTATTTCAAGTCTGCAGAAAGGATAACAACCATTGGGTCACCTTCCTACTGCTTTTAGGGAGATCTGGAGTGAAAATTATTGTGATGTGGAGGTTCCTTAAGACAACAATCTAGTGCTGAAAAATGTTTCCCATGCAAGAAGGAATAACAAGAGGAATCTACAATGTTTCATTTCTCCCCAGTGAATTTTCAAATCAGGGGAGAAAACTGTTAGTTTCATTATTTCAATAATTCTTTTGTTTTATTTCCTTTCACCCCATTTAGGAAGGAAGTGGATGAATTTGTATGTGATGCACTTTATGCATATTCACAGAATGACGTTTTCATGCCCTCATACCCACTAAATTCAATGAGGCACATATATCCCCAACAAGAGAGATGCACATTAAAGGCTGGAAAAGATGAGAAGCATGTCTGAAAAAAAGAGATGGTAACCCTAATTCATCATGACAAATACAGCTGAACTCACAAAGTTTAATATTCAGAGTTTTTTTAAAAAACATTTTAAAATACATGCTCCCATATTTTATTTCTAGAATATCATTTTTTACATTCCACTGATGAAAAAAATGAATACATTTTTGTCTTTTTAATTTTTACTTTTTCCTATTTTCAAATATATTTTTTTAAAAATACATACGCCCATATTTAATTTCTAGAATATAATTTCTTTCCATTCCATTGATGAAAAAATGGCTTTCTACTAAGATTAAGACAAGAATCTTACCAGTTACAAGGGGAGGGGGGCTTAGGGAATCACTTAAAAGAATATGTAAAACAAACATCTTTATGGACAAATTAACTTAAAAGTATTTGGTTCTTTCTTAGGTGTTTATTGATGGTTTTGTAACCCCATCTTTCTGCCAAACATCCTGCTTAACCTCTGTGTCATTTATAAACTTCTGTAGGAAAGTAGAGAGGAAAGGGAGAAGTGACAAAACATGTGTCATAACTTCATAACACAAACTTTTCCATTTACATACTGGTACTTGCATCTAACGTCAGGATATAATTACAATGTCAAGGCAGGACTTCCAGTATCATGATGGTGTAATGCATGTTTCATAATTTTGGGGATTAATCTTGGTTTGCAGTAGACATGCATGTGTTTCTTCAGTCTATGGCACTCTACCTCTCTGCTAGTTCATCACCCTTGCCTTCCTTTGGTAGTTCAGCTCTTGTTTTCTGAATTAAACTAGTATAATGGAAAATGGCTTAACAATTGCTACCCCATGGATGTTAACATTCTTTTTTCATTACTCCTGAAAATGTGTATCCTTGCTTTCCTTTCCTTTGAACTTCTACTGTTATTTATTTATTTATTTATTTATTTGAACTTGTATGCCGCCCCATCTCCGAAGACTTGGGGCGGCTCACAACTAAAAACACAGAACAATAAATATTTAAAAAACCATTAAACCAAAGACAAGCCCAAATATAAAAACATGACGATAATAAACATTAAAACCATCCCTCCCCCAGGAGGGATATTAATTGATAATATCTTCCATCAAGTGTTTGATTCTCCATGGCATATGATTTAAGAACAATTGTTTGACTTCTGAATGCCTTTTAATATTTGATAGCTATTAAAACTTACTTCAGTAAGTTAGTATAATTAATATTACAAATGAAATTATTTACTGAGGGCTGTAGAAATGTCATGAAATAGAAAGAATGTTCACCATATGTGGTAGACATGTAAAAAAAACTTGAAAAAACATACTCAATGCCATTCAGAATATTTTAGGGATCAAATCTGAAAAGAAATCACATTTTACTAGCTATAATTTCAGAACCTGTCAACAAAAATACCATAATTTAAAAAAATATATGTTGAAAGCTGGAAGCAGTAAGTTTGTACTATACTATAGTATCAACAATATTTGACTGGGAATGGAGCCTTGGAGAATATGCTGCAATGGCAAAAGTACTAGCATATATAAAAACAGAGGTTTAACTAAATTCTAGCAAGAATGTTTTCTATATATTCATGCAACATGGCGCAAGGGAAATGCAAACTTTTATAGTATGTTTTAAAAGGGGATCTAAGTGTTAATTATTCTACCTATTTACTTTTTCTAGCAGCTATTTTTTCTTTTTACCTTTAATAAGTAACCAAAAATAATAATAAAATTCACCACCCTGAACATGTAATGTTGGGTGGTGAATAGACAGTGTGTTGGGGATTCCATGGAATTCAGTATGTGTGGATCTGAGCATGCATCAACTAATCACAGTGCAATAAGCCAGGAAATCTCTGTTAGAAAATATTATATTTATACTGGCCTGTTTTAAAATACCCCACATATTATAAAAACTCCAGGTCTATAAAATACTTTTACTATCACTGCTTTCCCACCAGATGTAGAGTTGGTCTTCTATAAGAAATGCTGTAATTTTTCCATTGAAACTTTATAGGGAAATAGTAGGTTGATCATGAAGGAATAACCAAGAGAGATATAGTTTACAAAACGTTATTGTCTCATCAGGAAAAAAGAAAGTACACAGTATAATACAATTTAATTTACATAAATAAGTTGGATTTGGGATGGAAGTTAATATGCCTTCTTACTCAATATAGTAATCTATTTAAAGAAATTGTTTCTTTCCAGCTAATCCTACACATGCCTTGGAGTTTTGCACAAGTATTGGACAAAGCACCAATAAAAAACAATCATCTGGTACTGCCTTTCTTCAGCCAGCAACTGTTATCCATGCCCAGATTACATTCCTTCCTAGCTACTGCAATGGACTCTTGAAAAGTGTCCAGAAGTTGTAGCTAGGCTGTTAACTATGTAAACACATGATCCCTGCACTAAAAGATCTCACAAAACAGAATTTAAGATGTTACTATTGATTTTTATAAAGGGTTAGAGCCTGGCTATACAATTGATCACTTCTCTTCAAAGAAATTATCCAACTATTCCAGCTGTCAAGAGTGACCCCCCATAGAGTCCTTCTAGCACATGGTAGTGGGCCTTCTCTGCCCTGTTCCAGGCTGTGGAAATCTGTAAATATGCATGTCTTGACAAGTTTGTAATTTTAGATGGTTTTATTTATTTTTATTTTTCATTTTTAAAGTTGAGACTAAATCAACCAAGCAAATAAATACATAAATATACACATACAGCTCTTACAGACAAAAACAGGTCTTCTTAAAAATTGTGCTGATTTGCTGGATTTTCATCAGAATACAAGGAGCAATTACTGTAATGTACACTGTTACTGGTTAAAAACAATCCCCAAGTTTATATAGATATAGATATAGTTATAGATATAGATATAGATATAGATATAGATATAGATATAGATATAGATATACACATACACACACACATTTAAATGAAACTTTGATCTTGGTTTTGTTGATTAGAAAGATTTGGTGCTATAGAAATGGCTACAGGGGTGGGATGCAAATATTTTTACTACTGGTTCTGTGGACATGGCTAGGTGGGCGTGGCTAGATGGGCATAGCCATGTGACTGGGTGGGCGTGTCTTCCTTTTTTTTGCACCACCCTGCCTGCACTCCATTTTTTTGCCTCTTGGGCCTCAGGGAAGCCTCCTGGGAGAAGCAGTAAAACAGTGAGGGGGATCCTGGCATAGCTCATTATCAGAACAGCTGGTTTTTGGGAGGAAAAAAACAAAAAAAGAAATACCGATTCGGCTGAACTGGTAGCTGTTTTTTTACTACCTGTTTAGCCAAATGGTAACATTTTTTACTACCAGTTCACCTGAGCTGGGCTGAACTGGTAGAATACCACCATTGAATGGCTAGTTATATATTAATGTGTAAACGCAAAAAGTTGAGGCTGGAGTGTGTTTATCTTGTACTGAGCTAGGAAGAGTTGGAAGTTAATGCCCCCTTTTCTTTCTTTTTCTCTTCCCCTTTGTATTACACACCCCTCCTTCCCGTTCCCTTTCCCACCCTTGATTTCTTATTTTCTTTTCTTTTTTGTATTTCATATTTTATATAATAAAATAAAAATTTGTAAAAATAGTCCCCAGGTTAGACTTGATCTCTCGTTACAGTATTGAATTGGTTTATCACTGTCTTCTTTCAGAGTGAGAAGGGGGAGAGACAGACAGACAGGCAGATGGCTGGAGAGACACTTGTGCTGGTTCCATTTGCTACTTATCCATGAAAAAACTCATTTAATTTTTTGACTTGAAATGGAGTTTCTCATACATGCAACTTCTAAATCTAGAACTTTTAAAAACCCTATTTGGATGCTGTTTCTTGTTATAGTAATGCGCTAAAGTTGACTCACTTGATGATCTAAAGGCATCAGCTCTTCTTAGTGATAATAGACAGAACTTCAGTGATTTATCTTGAGTAGTAGGAAAACCTTTTTTAAAGAAATGGAAATATAACAGCAGCTAAATAAATCAGTCATATATTTACAAGTTTCATGTGCAACAATTCATAAGCTTTTGTGGAGAGTAAGACTAACTACCATATAATTAGTTGTATTTTGAAATCTGTTATGTGGTTCCCCATTTTGCTAAGGCTAACCAAGCATTAAGTCCATGTTGATAGAAGACCCACCATGGGAAAGGAATGTAGAATTAAGCTAAGGTTAAGTAGATGTGTGAGGGGATTAACGCTTGGTTGGTTGCTATTTTAGCCAGATAATTGTTTGTTTTCTGTTTGTGACTAAAAGTGGCAACACTGCAGATGCCTGAGGACCTCAAAGATAAAGTTGTTTAGTCTAGCCGTTGTAATTCAGCATAGGGATGAATGTTTGAATGTGATTTCCCTAGATGCTGAGAGGTATTGGCAAAAGTCATTTGCAATTACTTTTCCCATTATACCCAGTAAGCCTAGATTATGTGCCAATTTTTACAGATGGGTTATATTGTACACCAAAACAGAAGCAGCTGTATCATCTCAAATAATCATTTCAGTCAATTTTCCTGTGAAAAGAAGCACAAGAGAACAAAGCTTCAGTTCCTTCTGCTGCCCCTCCAGATTTAGTCTATATCTATTATGCAAACACACATTATACAGTACGCCTAAATACAGATAAAATAAATTAGGTGTAGAATAAATACATTAGAAGCTGCAATAAAGTAATGTGACCATTGTTAATCTAAAAGAAAGAACATTGGTAAGATCCACAAACACACCAGGTGACATTTAATTTTAGCCAGAGGTTTTTAGAGGTTTTCACCATTAATTCAGAGACACCTATTCTACTCTGAAAGAGTATCTTGATTTACTCTAATTGAAACTGTTGATCATTATGAATTAGGTTCAGCACAACAGCATGGGGGTATACATCAAATGATGTCCTGCTAAAATTTGATGTATATCTCAATGCAGATGAGGCATGTACATGTGTGGGTGAATTTACAACTGGCACAAAGCAGTTGAGTACAATTAAAGCTGAACTAGAAGTTATTATGAATTCACAAAAGCATAGCTGTGCTTCCCACACATTCCCTTAGACAAATATTTCAACACCTGAGGATGCATGACTGACCCAATTATAATGCTCTCTGATTGGCTAGTAGAGGAAAATGTGGATAAAACTTATTTCTAAGAATAACCCTGTTAATCAAGTGGGACATTGGGAATTTTATGATAAATGTAGGATCATAGAGTTGGGAGAAGTCATTTAGGATAAATATCTATGGAGCTTCTCAATCATCCAGGTCATGGTTGTCCCCAAAGTGCTTTTCCAAAAGGCATCAGGACTTCCTCCCACCCCCCTTAAAAACCTTTAGCTTCTCGCCCAAGAAGCTTTTTCAGTCCATTTAGGACATCAAGTTTAACTAGGGGCTGAAAGCATATTTGACAGGTATTGTTTAGTTTCCATTACTCTGGGTGAAATGGGCATACCCTGAAGTGTCCACAGGATATAGTCACAAATGTTGAGGTGATGATTTGATTAAAGCTATGCCTATTTTTTCTGCATACTCTACATGTAAAAAGAAAGTGGATAGTGGAACTGGACTGAGGAAGGGGATGGGGTTTTTATGAATAGTGCTATTTTAATTTGGATTATTTGGTTTCTTGTTTAATCTCTTTTTAAATTGTAAAGTATTTATTGTTGTTATGATTGTACACCACCCCGAGTCCCTCGGGAGATGGGGCGGCATAGAAATCCAATAAATGAATGAATGAATGAAATGAAATGAATTTTGATCACACCATTGGGACTTGAGTTTTTTGACCATACCTTGTGGACAATTCTTCTCAGATTACATTTTTTCAAACAGATCCTTTCTGTATATAAGTTACCAGCAAGCCCTATTTGTAAGATTTAAAAAAGGTTTAACTGTAAGCAGTGATTCAACTTAAGGTTGCAACTCCTTTAAGGTATCAAATAACAGTGCACGATTACATAAAGTACACATTTTTGATAAAAGAATATGAAACACTCCTTTCCATGACTACCCTCTATACCTTTTCATAGGTTTGATTTGTGGTCCAGGTATTTTCCTATGATAATTTTGCATGGCTCCCTTCAGATTTTTCTTCTTTACTGAAATATATAATTTGTTTATTGAAATAACAGCAATTCAAAGATGCTTGATCTAAGTGCATTTAAACTAATAATCTTGTTTGGATAAATTCCAAATAAAGCTCTTTTAGTCATTTTCAGTCCTTAAAAATCATTATAATATTTGCTGAAATACTTTTTTGACATTTCTTGGTAAACAATATCCTGGTACAAAAGTGACCTTTAGTCTTTGAACTTTTGCAGTGATGCTTCTATTATAAATTATTTCCAGTCCAGGAAGATGCAACAAACAAGCGCTTATTAATCCCACTTCCCCAAACAATTTAGAGAAGAGAGAAAGCAAGGCACCCTGAAGAACAAGCACATAGGCAAACCTAACAAATTCTAACTCCAATTAATTCTCATTCTGATTTTTCTGAAGTCCTTGGTACACATACTTGTATTGTGGTATCATTGGGTACAGTATATCTAAACACTTATTTTCAGGCTTGAAAATATAGCTGTGGGAGCCTGCCATGCACATCTTCAACCAAAGAACTAAAAGTGCAGATACTTATTTGTTTCCCCATACAATTGTCTTCTATTTCCAAGAAAGGAAAGAGAGGAAAAATATTTCTTTTTCAAAAAAAAAAACACCTCAGTGCAAGGTTGAGAGTTCTATGGGTTTTATGGGACCTTATTCCAGCTTGGGTGGAACCCTCAGATCTTTCTCATAAATTGTAGTTAATTGAATGTGATATGCATATAAAGTAAATTGATTGTGTCACTTTTTCCTGACCTTGTTGGTTTATTTTGTTCTGGCTTCTTCTGCTTTGGGGGAAGTGATCTCTGGCAAAGCATTGAGAATCCCATCATGGTCCTTGGCCTAGAAAAGGCTGTGTAGCCATTGCTTCCAGATCTCTCCTTCCATCAAACTTTTCAGTCTGCTTTCAGCTCAAGATTATTTCCCTGGTTTATCTTCAGCCAAAAGAGAAGGATCAAGAAGAATGTATAGTTTAAAAGAGGGATTTCGTAGTTGCCTGTACGCCAAGAAAAATAAGGCTATTTTGTCCATCAGTTTTCCTTCAGATTGTTACAACATGAGCATGCACTGTATGTCATTCAATGGAGCTCAGCTATAAATAGGATAACAAACATGACCCATATGCTTAATTGTGAGATTTCAATACAATTTATGTGTTTCACTTGTCTTTTTATGAGGAATGATTAAAAAAACCCATTCCTTTAAATCAGAATAATGGGAACCTAGAATAGAAATGTGATTAGTACCCAGTGTTTCATCATAGCAATATGGACTATTAGAAGGAAATCTTGCACTTTAAAATCTACCATTGTTCTGAAGTGGAGAAAGTGGTCTTAACTACCTGAATCAATGTTTTCTTTCTGACCATTCAAGTGAAAAAAAAGGTCCTCTATAACTGAGTGACAGGTTAATCACTTACATTTAAGTGCAGCTAGCTAGAGATCTGGGCTCTTGGCAAAATATTAACAAACATTAGTTGGCAGGTATGGAACACAGCTGAATTTGTGCTTAAGGACACTGTTCTGCTCTTATGGTTGTGTTTGTTATTAGATTTGCCATTGGCTAGAAAGGATCCTGGATTAGAAAAGACAGAGGCTGTTCAGTCCCGTATTGCTTGGTCACAACATCTTTAGTTGACATCCTGTAATAATGTGGAAACATTTTCAATCCACGACAATCCCACCCCCAATTTTTTAAATGAACAAGGAATTCAGAAGTAACACAGATGGCAATTATTGGCAACCAGAGCAAAAGCTTTTGCTATGTTCTTTGAACAATTCTGTTGGTATAAAAGAATGCATTTGATGTCCAACATTTAATATGCTAGCCATTTTGACTCAAACTCTGTTGCAATATTTACTAGATCATCTTGAAATAATGACTACAATGCCCCTAAAATGAACCAGTTTATTGCATTGCTGTATCTTTGCATTGGATGAGTCACAATCAAAATGAGAGAAAATCTGCTCTCTGTGCAATAAGCATTTTCAACAGACTTACTCTTATTTACACTTAAGGACTGTCATCTAGTAATAGAGATTACTAGATGAGGAATTCAAACAGCATCTCTCAAAATTGGCAATTTTTAAGATGTGTGTCCAGATCTGAATATTGGAGACTTTAAGATGCTGGTGGGGGAATTCTGGGAGTTGAAGTCCCCATGTGTTAAAATTCCCAAGTTTGAGAAATACTGGATTGAAAGAAATGAGTCTCAGCTCCACTCTATCCCTAAAGGCTTAGAGATGGGCTTAAACTCAGACATTTTATTGCTAAACATTGAAGATCCTCTATGGATTAGCAAACTATGTATTTTGCTTTTTTTTCTGAGTCCCAGTTTGAATTTGAAGTCCTCCCAAGTGTAGGTTTTTGTAAGGGCTTCTCCCCAAACCCAATCCCTTCAAAATTATAACCTTCCAAAAATCATATGGATATTTGAAAGAAGGGCATTCCTGTCATAGGCATTTGGAAGTGGTGTCAGCACGCTGACAGAAAAGAATTTATTTGTTTAAAAGTTTCCTTACTATAGAAGGAAACAAATGTGTGTGCAATACTGAGTTGGCCCAAAGATGGCTTTCAGTGTCTCTGATCTTGGTTTCTTTGAAGCAAATGACATTTCAGATTGATACATGGCCAGCAGGTAATAACTGAAAGAATCACCAGACAACCCTGGACTGCTAATAGTTCCAAGTATATGCATGCCAGGTTCTGGCATTCAATGACAAATGAAGATGTCACACTTGCCCTGCAGAATCACAAGCACCTTATGGTTGATCATTTATTAAATCTTTATTTTATCATTGTTTCTTTTGTTCTGCAACAGCTGAGGTTGCTTTGCTTTCTGTTGTGTGGTAGGTAGCAGTGAATCTTTTCAGCTCTTTCAGATTTTAATACTATAATGCTATCATCCTATTTAGTATTGCATAATAGAGACTCGTGGAACCTGCATATGATCAGTTTGATGCTTTTGCTGAGACCCAGGAGCTTCTTCTATTTTTGCCACCAATCCACAGTGTCATTTATTCTCCTGTGTCAAATTTGAGTGGAAAACTCCCTCCTCCTCCTCCTCCTCCTCCTCCTCCTCCTCCTCCTCCTCCTCCTCTCCAACTTTTATTGTGCCAGGCTGAGTGCAGAACTCTCACAAATCTGAATGAGGCCTTCAGTTCAAAGAAATTTGCCCTCCCAAGAGAGCATACATTGGAACCCAAGCTATGCAAGATGCTCTTGTTACCATAGTCCTCTCCATAGTTTTTAAATCTGCTGTGGGTTTTCCATTAGCCAAATGTCATAATTCTTGTCATATTGAAGCATAGATAGCATAGAAGCATTGAGTATAGATAGAAACTGCATGTATCCTTCCCACTCAAGAGAGTGCTAGAGTACATCGAAAATACACCACAAACTAGGTGGGCGCTCCTTTTTATATATCTTTCTGTTGCCAAAGAAGGCTTGTTTTGTACAGTATATAGTATATGTCATAACGTTCTTTGGGTGACTGAGCCTTGGACAATTTGAGACTGGCAGGCTACAATTTATTTCAAAGAAAATTTCTTTTTGACAGAAACAGGCATTGACTTTATGTCCGAAGGGTTTATACTGCAGTAAGATTGACCTTTGCAGGCCTGTAGTCTTGTGGGTAAAATAAGTGATAACTCAACAATAAAAGAAAAATTACTCTGAAAAAGCTATAAATTGTAATCCCAGTAGCACTTTTTCTTCTGCCTTCAAATATCAATTCAGGTTGCTGGAGGAAAGGTGTCTCCCTTGTCTATCTATGATGAGACGGATCACAATAACAATAATTTCTATTTGAAACCCTCGGTGACAGAAATAGTTTTGGCCCTTCTTGGAAGCATGAATATATTACTAAATGTGCCTTCTCCCTTCTATTATTGTCCTGAGCTATACAGTTCATATGCTGCTCCTTCGTCGTCAGATCCATTCTGGAAGAGACATTAATAGATAAGAAAACTGCTTAAGTAAAAAGAGCAAAATTAACACTCTACTTCTTGGGTAGATTCATGTATGGCTTTTGTTACATTTATTTCAGCCCCAGGAAACATTAAATGGAGTACTTTTTGATGTAGACAGTCTTAAACCAAATGCAAGCAGACAGGGAATATAATACTGAGAGAAATCTGATTGTATTTCAGATGAAAGGGTCTTACAATTATTTTTAAATATTGTCATGATTTCTATTTGGAGTCATATTAAAGATATGTCCACCTAAATTTGCCGAATAATATCAATTCTCCAAGTGGCCTATATTCTATTTCCCCCCAAAGCTTGCTCATTGATCAGAAGATGTGTGACAGATTTTCCTTTGGTGAGTCCCATGCTGACTTTCAGGGTGATGCTAATTGAAAGAAATTTGTGAATTTAAAACAGTGTGCTTCTATCAAAGGTGCCAAGGTATGAGAATGGAATGAATGGATACAGAAGCAGTTGCTTTGCCATAACCAAATTTTAAAAAATGTAGATAGAGAATATCAAGCTGCACATATAGAATATAAGAATAGAATAGAATAGAATAGAATAGAATAGAATAGAATAGAATAGAATAGAACAGAACAGAGTTGGAATTCAATTTTATTCACAACAGTATAACAGAGTTAGAAGGGACCTTGGAAGTTTTCTAATCCAACCCACTACTCAGGTAGGAAACCTTATACCATTTCAGACAAATGATTTTCCAATCTCTTCTTAAAAACTTTCAGTGTTGGAGCATTCACAACTTCTGGAGACAAGTTGTTCCGCTGATTAATTTCTCAATACATGGCTACCATGTAAACCTTTAAAACAACTACCTGCACATATCCTATATCCTATCCTCCCACATATTACAGCATTTCTAGCAAAAAGAAAACCCTCTGTGAAATAGTTTTTTTGTTATTTACATTCTGATGGGTTAGAGCAATAAGGGTCCAGCTCATAGCAACTTAAGAAGCAGACAGATAGCTAATACTGTCGACTAAAGGAAGGGTTGTCATGTCAACATGCTGAGAACCATAAATTGTGCTTTAAATAGTTGTCTTTATTACTGCCTTCATATTTTTTTTTCACAATCATATTATGCCTCTGTAAGGAACTGGGAGAAATTTTATGTGAGCAATTCAGTATGGCTGCCCTTATTTCCCAAAGAAAGAGCAGATACACACACACACACACACACACCCCATTCTTTCTATTTCCTTTGTAGATTACAAATTGGTTCAAAAATCTGCCTTTTGCTTCTGTTTCCTAGGAAAATATCAGAGGCATTATTCAGGTACCATAAAAACACTGACTAAATAGTGATTTATCTCTTTGTAGATTTTAACAGAATTTTTAGACATTTTTAAACTTAGCAGTCCTTACCAAGGTTTCCATTGTTTTTTATCTATTTAACCAAGTCTTTCCTATTAAAGTCAGTTCTATAATCTTATTGTATATAAGGTATATAATATTCTTGTTACTTCTCCAAACTTCATGACAGGGGTAGAAATCTTTCCCACTATAGCAGTGATGGCTAACCTTTTCAGTACCGAGTGCCCAAAGCATGCACACGCAGGACAGTATCCAAGTTTGAAAAGAGTACTTATTCAGCCACAAACAGATACACTAATTTGAGTTTTTTTTTTTAATTACATTTATATGCCGCCCTTCTCCGAAGACTCAGGGCGGCTTACAATTTCTGGGATACAACCCAGTGTGCTCAGCAATAGCCTTCATTCCATTGTATATGCCTGCTTATTACTAAGTGGTATTATTACAAGGTCAGCTAATTGCCCCCAACAATCTTGGGTCCTCAATTTACCTACCCCGAGAGGATGGAAGGCTGAGTCAACCTTGAGCCTGGTGGGATTCGAGCCTACAATAATTGTAGGCAGCTGGATCTTAAGAGCAGGCATTTAACAGCCTGAGCTACCAAGGCTCTTTTCAAACTTGGATACTGTCCTCTTTGTAAAAAAATTACCAGTCTACATGGACAGATTACCTATCTAGAATCTCTAATCTGTGCTCTCCAAGCAGAAATTAGGTGTCCAATCCAGCCATCTATTGAGCTGCCATGCTACCAGTCCCCACTACCACAAAGATCCTACAGGAAAAGGGCAGTATGGACAACCATGGGGTCTGGCAGGATGAGAGCTGTGGACCATAAATACAAAACTTTTGCTGTGTCCCAGCATAACAGATACAGTGCCCTTGCTGACCTTAATAGGGACACTAAAGTGACAGGTCAAGGTAGTTGTGATAATGATAACTCAAGTAAGCCGGGGATCATGGTCCTAGAAGAAGAACTTACTTTGGAAAGGAGAAAGTGTGAAACAGGCATCACACACCAGTCACACAAAAAGAGCAAGGCATCCAAAAAGAGAAGCCACCTTCTGGTTGGGGACTCAATTGTAAGGGATGTAAATTTAGGAAAGGATACTGAGGTTTTGAAAGATGTCAGGTGTCTACCAGGTGCTATTGCCAGCAGAGACAAGAAGCGTATTCTTAAAATAGTCAAGAATGCCAGCAAGGATTGTGATGTTGATGCTATTATACATCTTAGTACAAATGATCTGTCCCAGAAGGATGTACTTTCTGTTCAGAAAGACTTCCAGAGCTTGGGATATGAACTTAGAAATATGGGCTGTAGGCTTATCTTTTCAGAGGTTCTACCAGTATACAAGGAACAAAAAGGGAAAGGGCAGCGTGTAGCGGAGTTTAATGTGTGGCTAAAGGAGTGGTGTAAAAGGGAAGGCTTTGGTTTTATTAGTCATGATGTCTGCAGCTGGTTCAATGAAAAACTGTACAAAAGAGATGGTTTGCATCCATCAAAGAAAGGGACTGAATTACTTGGCATTAAATTCACAGATTTCCTGGATAAACATTTAAACTGAACAGCAGGGACAGAGAATTAATGGATTCAGAACATTTCTGTCTCCAGCAACCTAAAACTAATAAGGATATCAGTGCATGCAAAATAGATGTTTGTGCAGGTAAGATTATCAACCTTGATGCCAACCAAAACCAAGCATTTAATAGTGAGTGCCACACCATGTGCATTAATCAAACAGGTGGCAAGAAAGTAGGGGCAGGCAGGCACAACACAGGTCATGTAGACAGTAAACACAGTGTCAGACATAAAGATCTCAAGTGCCTATTTACAAATGCACAAAATCTGGGGAACAAACAGGGTGAACTCGAACTACGAATACATGAAGGTAAATATGATATAGTTGGAATAACAGAAACTTGGTGGAATGAGACCCATGACTGGAACATACTGGTAGAAGGATACAAACTATTCAAAAAAACCAGACCCCATAAAAGAGGAGGTGGAGTTGCACTATATGTAAAGGACCACTATATTGCTACAGAAATGCATGAAACCAAAGACAAAAACATCCTAGAATGCATATGGGTCAATATAAAAGAAAAAAATAATGACATGGCCATAGGTGTATATTATAGGCCACCCAATCAAGCAGAAAAAATAGATGTCCTTTTTGCCAGCCAACTAACAAACATATGCAGGAAACACAACAATAGTAATGGGAGACTTCAATTATCCTGATATCAATTGGAAAACTAATTCTGCACCAAGTGAGAAATCAAATAGGTTCCTAACCAACCTAGCTGACAACTTTGTTGTTCAAAAGGTAGAGGGTGAAACTAGAGGGACAGCCATACTGGATTTAATTCTTACAAACAGAGAAGAAGTGATAGAGGGAGTTGAAACTGCAGGAACCTTGAGTGAGAGTGACCATGTCATACTAGAATTCAACATAACACAAACACAAGCAACAGAACATAATGACACCAGAGTCTTGGATTTTAAAAGAGCTGATTTCAATAAACTCAGAGAGAACTTGGGAAAGATTCCATGGATGAAAATCCTAAAGGGAAAACAACTCAAGAATCTTGGGAAACTCTAAAAAGTATGATCATAGAAGCCCAGACCAGCACAATACCACTGAGAAAGAAAAACAAGAAATCCAAGAAGAAACCAGCATGGCTGCACAAAGATCTCTGGCAAATTGAAAGAAAAAGGACAAGTACAAAAAATGGAAAGAGGGACATACAACTAAGGCAGAATATCAGCAGATAGCCAGAATCTGCAAAGATGAAGTCAGGATAGCAAAGGCTCAGAACGAACAAAGACTTGCAACAAAAGTCAAAGATAATAAAAAAAGTTTCTTCCAACATATAAATAACAAGAAAAAAATCAAGGAAACAGATGGCAAGGAAGTAACAGGCAACAGAGAGAAAGCAGAACTGCTTAACTCATTCTTTGCATCCATCTTCACACACACACAAAAAAACCTATAGCTCAACCCACCAAAAACATAACTGTAAAAGACAGACCAGAAATAAAAGTTAAAATAAGCAAAAAAAATAGTAAGGGAACACCTGTCTGATCTTAATGAAAACAAATCACTGGGACCTGATGGATTACATCCCAGAGTTTTAAAGGAGCTGGCAGAGGTCATCTCAGAACCACTGCACCACATCTTTCAAAAATCCTGGAGCACTGGGGAACTACCAGAGGACTGGAAAAGAGCTGATGTGGTTCCCATCTTCAAAAAAGGAGGGGAAAAAACAGACCCAGGAAACTATAGACCAATCAGTCTAACATCAATACCAGGGAAGATACTGGAAAAGATAATAAAAAACAGATCTGCCAACATCTAGAAACAAGTAAAGTAATAACTAGCAGTCAGCACGGGTTTCTTAAGAACAGATCATGCCAAACCAATCTTATTTCATTCTTCAACACAGTGACTAAATTAGCAGACCAGCAAAATACTGTGGACATAATATATTTAGATTTCAGCAAGGCATTCGACAAAGTAGACCACAACCTACTTCTTAGTAAGCTAGAAAAAGTGGAATAGATAGCACCACCACTAGATGGACTCGCAACTGGCTGGCAAACCATACTCAACGAGTAGTCCTTAATGGGTCTAAGTCTACATGGAGGGAAGTAAGCAGTGGGGTGCCACAAGGTTCCGTCTTAGACCCAGTACTCTTCAATATCTTCATTAACGACTTAGATGAGGGAATAGAAGGGGAACTTACCAAATTTGCACATGATACTAAGCTGGCAGGAATAGCTAACACTCAAGAAGATAGGCCCAAGATCCAGACGGATCTTGACAGACTAAAACACTGGGCCGCATCTAACAAAATGAAATTCAATGTAGAGAAAAGTAAAGTCCTACACTTAGGCAAGAAAAACCAAAAGTACACATATAGACTGGGTGAAACCAGGCTCAATAGCAGTAACTGTGACAGGGATTTGGAGTCTTAGTGGACAACCAGCTACCTCTCGGGCTGTATGCAGATGGTGCTGACGGGGGCCAGTAATCGGCCCCAAGGTCCCTCCTTTGTGGGGTGCCTCAGGGGTTGGTTCTTTCGCCCCTTTTGTTCAACATCTATATGAAGCCGTTGGGTGAGATCATCCGTGGTTTTGGGGTGAGGTATCATCAGTATGCCGATGATACCCAGCTTTTTATCTACACCCCTAACCAACCCAGTGACGCCCTCAACATGATGTTCACGTGCCTGAAGGCAGTGCGGGTCTGGATGGGGAGGAACAGGCTCTGGCTCAACCCGGCCAAGACCGAGTGGCTTTATATACTGGCATCTCAAGTTGTCCAGGATATTCCACCCTAGTTATGAGGGGGAGGTGTTACCCCCTGTAGATAAGGCGTGCAACTTGGGAGTCCTCTTGGATGCAATGGCTCAGTTTAGAGAAGCAGGTGGGAGCCGTGGCCAGTGGGGCATTTGCCCAGGTTCACCTTGTGCGCCAGTTGCGCCCCTATCTGGATCGAGATGCCCCATGTACGGTCACTGATGTGCTCGTCACGTCCCGTTTGGACTACTGCAATGCTCTGTACATGAGGCTGCCTTTGAGGACCACCCGGAGGCTTCAACTTGTCCAGAATGCGATGGGAGTGGGTTGTGATGGGAGTGTCCTGATACTCCCATGTTACACCCCTCCTGCATGAGCTGCACTGGTTATCGGTTGCCCTCCGGGAGAGATTCAAGGTGCTGGTGTTAACCTACAAAGCCCTTCATGGCTTAGGACCGGGATATTTACAGGAGACCCTGTTGCCAGCAACTGTTTCCCATCGTCCTGTGCGCTCTCACAGAGTGGGCCTCCTTGGGGTTCCATCAGCCAGACAATGTCGGCTAGCGACCCCTAAAGGTAGGGCCTTCTCTGTGGAAGCACCCACCCTGTGGAACCAGCTCCCCCTGGAGCTTCAGGTGGCCCTTGACGTCCTCTCCTTTCGCCGGGGCCTAAAAACCTGGTTGTTTCAACATGCTGACCTGGGCTGAGGGTGGGGAGGGGAGTTTTTAGACAATGGTTTTATTATTTTTAGCTTTTAATTGGGTTTCTTATTTAATATTTTTTTAATTGTATATCTGTATTGTTTTATGATTGTATGCCTCCCCGAGTCCTTCGGGAGATGGGGAGGGTTAGAAATCCAATAAATAAATAAATAAATAAATAAATAAATAAATGAATGAATGAATGAATGAATGAATGAATGAATGAATGAATGCATGCCAGCAGTGTGCAGCAGCAGCCAAAAAAGCTAATGCAATCCCAAGTTGTATTAACAGAGGGATACAATCAGATCAAGGAAGTACTAAACACCTATAAAGCCTTAGTAAGACTACACCTAGAGTACTGCATCCAGTTTTGTTCACCACATTACAAAAAAGATGTTGAGACTCTAGAAAGAGTACAGAGAAGAGCAACCAGGATGATTAGGGGACTGGAGACTAAAACATATGAAGAACGGTTGCAGGAACTGGGCCTGGCTAGTTTAGGGAAGAGAAGGACCAGGGGAGACATGATAGCAGTCTTCCAATATCTGAGGGGCTGCCACAGAGAGGAAGGTGTCAAGCTATTTTCTAAAGCGTCTGTAGGCCAGACAAGGAATAATGAATGGAAACTGAACAAGGAGAGATTTAACCTGGAAATAAGGAGAAACTTTCTGACAGTGAGAACAATCAACCAATGGAACACCTTGCCCTTGGAAGTTGTGGGAGCGCCATCCCTTGAGACTTTCAAGAAGAGATTGGACTGCCATTTGTCAGAAATGGTGTAGGGTCTCCCGCTTGGGTGGGGGGTTGGACTAGATGACCTACAAGGTCCCTTCCAACTCTGATTATCTGTTATCTGTTATTATTCATAACTACTCTCATAAATGTTTCCTTGTGCATATCCTTGTTACTCAAGGGTTATTCTGTACATATCATAACAAGCTCCAAAAAGAAATGGAATCCAATCTATTTTCAAGTTTGCCTGGCACATAACCTTTTCTAGTAGATACAGTATGAAGGATGTTGAGCTTCATGAATTATATCACGGGTGTTAAACTTGCTGCATCATGTTGCTGTCATGTGATGCATCGTGATGTTTTTTCCTTTTGCAGAGTTGGGGTGGGTGTGGCCTGTGCATGACACATCCAGCCCATGGACTGCCAGTTTGACACTGATCTGACTAAGGTCTCCTGAGACAGTAACAATCACACGCTGTTTCCAAAAGCCTTTTTAAAATATTATTTCAATGGCTGTGAATTATATGCATTCACAGCCCATAATGAGTTCCAAACAGTTTATTAATAGTCCAACAGAAGTCTGCCACAGTCTTTCAGGGTAAGGCTGATAAGCACCCACCTTTATCTCCCTTGAAATGCTACCAACAGCTAAATTGCTAATTAGCTGTACAAGGCCAAATGGAGCACAAAGTCAACACAGAGCTTCAGATTTTAAACTGACCAGAATGAACAAAGCTGCTTTCTGCAAAGGCTCATGTCCCTTTGCTCCTCCTTTATGTCTTACGAGAGGGGCCAATCACCTCCAGGTCTTAGTCCCGAGTCGCCCCTTTTGTCTTAACTGTTCTTGCCTTCTGGCATCTCTGCACACGGGTGCACTGGGAATAGGCTCCCCCTGTTCCTCTACCTCGCTGATGTCAGATTCTGGAGGCCCGGAGTCAGCACATAACTCTCAAATGGCCCTGGCCCCATCTCTGTGTTGGATGGAGATCCCTTGTCTGAGCCCTCCTCAGACTCCAGAACTGGCCCACGTTCTTCCCTTCTGTCCGACTCTGCTGCCAGCTCTGCAGGCAGCCAGTGGACCACAACAGACACCCCTGAACTATATGATGAATCTTATATATAGTCCATCTAATGTGCAGGTGGGATAGAAACACAACTGCATGGTAGTGTGGACTAAAACAATACTGTGTAAAAGACCAGGAGAAAATCAGAGTATGTCTAGTGGATCAAAGTAACAAGACACATACAGAATATGAACATCCATGGTCACTTGAAACAATCTGAGTGACCATCTCTTGCCGGTCACATCTACCTGATCCATCAGAGCGGGGAGGCAGGGAATGCTTCGGGTCCCATCCCTGCGGGAGATACACCTGATGGGACCAAGAAGAAGGGCCTTCTCCATGGTAGCTCCTTCTCTCTGGAATATCATTCCCTCAGAGATTAGAGTGGCTTCCACTCTAACACTCTTCTGGAAGGCACTGAAGACCTGGTTCTGCCAGCGGTCCTGGGGAACCCAGAGCAGGATGGAGTTCATCAAATGGCTTGTGTGATCTGCTGTTGTCAGGGCGGGGGTGCGGGAGTTGAGGAGTGATAATTATAATTTTTTCCAGATTTTGTTCTATCGTATATTAATTTATTTGATTTTTTTGTTAGTTTTTTTATTGTTTTTTTGTTTTAAATATGGTTTTACATTCTGTAAGCGGCCTCGAGTCACCATGGGTGAATAGGCAGCAATATAAATTAAATAAACAAATAAATAAATAAATATCCCAAGACAAAACTGATGAAGGCCAGCTGCTTAGAGATCAACACTTTTTAATTTATAAAATAGGACATGGAAAGGAATTCTGCTTTCCCCTCTGTGTAAGAATGTGTGTGTGTGTGTGTGTGTGTGTGTGTGTAGAGTGTAAATGCTTTCCTATTCAATAGCTTGCTATATAATTTGCTGCTTTTGGCTTGCCACTTCTCTTTTTCTGTTTTATACATTGGGAATCTTTTTTTTTCTGGAATAAAGGAGTTACAAGGGATTGGGCCCCTATCTGATTACCAATGTAAGAAACCCCCTTGCCTTAAGTTGGGAAACTCATGTTGATCAATGAACTTCTAATTAGTTGTGTAAGAACTGAAAAATATACTAAAGGGATAACCGTATTGAAGCTGGAATTCAATAAACCTATGCAATTGTTGTTGTGAGTATTTTTGCTTTCTTCTAATGGTTGTGTCATTGGGGACAAAAATCCTGGGAAAGAGAGCAAAGGTCATCCTTGTTCCGTTCCCCTCTTCCAATATCCTTGATGAACTGTGTGTTTAATACAAGTGGATCAATCCATTCTAGTCCATGTTAGTGTCACATTGGTTAATTCAGACCTTCCTTACAATATATTTCTGCATTAAGCTGCATCTTTTAGAAGCTCACACAAAAACTAGCTCTAAAATGCTTTTGAAAATGTTTTCTTAACAAAATATGTTTCTAAGTTTTCTTGGTTTTGAAGAAGCTTAATTGGATCAGATATTTTAGGTGGCTCCAATTTTCTTATTTTGTGTGCAAGTTTTACTTCTTTTCAATATAGCTTTACTTCATTAGTCTTATTCATTATTATTGTTGTATGGTCCATTCTGTTTATACTTACTGTAATTGGAATCTTTGAAAAATTGTGTGTGAGTGTATGTGTGTGTGTTTTTGAATGACAACCTGAAGACACCAAAGAATAACTTCCCTGATCAGCCAAGATGGTGCCATCCCAATCAGTCAGGTTTTTTTGAAATACAGTAATAAATTTTGAAATGTTTCTTTTGAGTGTAACTGATCTAGAACAGTGGTGGTATTCAGCAGGTTCTGACCAGTTCTGGAGAACTGGTAGTGGAAATTTTGAGTAGTTCGGAGAACCGGCAAATATCACCTCTGACTGGAGATTTTATAGTATTCTTCCCCTGCCACGTCCACCAAGCCATGCCCACAGAGCCAGTAGTAAAAAAAATGAATCCCACCACTGATCTAGATACTTTAAAAAGAGATCTGAATTTTCAAGTTGATCACTGTAACCTTTAATAGTACTTACTAATGCATGTGATATATTTCTTTCTAATATTCTTGCTCCATAATTCCATGCCCAATCCTAGTTCAGTTCAAGTGGCACTTACCCTATTTAAAGCTACTTAGAATGAAATCTTTAGACTCTCTACCTCCATTGATTTCAGCCAGGTAATGATGTTGTTATAGGGATTTTATATTTTTCTTCAGTATTTTTTAATCAATTAAAATATATATTATACACTAGTGAAAGTACAGGTGAAAGCATATCAAGTTTAAGAGCTTTTGGAAATAAAACAAAGCCAAAATCCAGATTTCTTCCAATTTATGATAGGTTATATTTTCATTAATTCTCCTTCCCTCATCTTTTTTTTACATTATAATTATTTGTGGTATGGTGAATTTTGTAAGTGAAAAGATTGACAGATTATTAGTACTAAGCTGCACAGGGAAATTATTATGAAAAGATTACATACTTCCTTATAATAATATTAGCTTTGCTGAGAAGGAAGCTGAGACTTTTCATCAATAATCTGACAATCATAGAGCAAAATTAACTAGCAGGTTTGCAGCATTTTAAAGACATACTTATGAAAGCGTAAACTTCATATATGTGCAAATCTTTTATAGTTGAATTTTTAGCAGGGTTTTTTTTTTGCCAGTAGACTGATAACACTCTTATTTTGATGGAATGACCACTGTTTTAAATGTTTAGAACTATCTTATGTTAAGTGTTGATGTTTTCATTGAAAGTGGTGTCTTTTAAATAACAATGTCATTTAAGAGCGCATGATGTGTCATCAGTAATAATTGGGATTTAATCTGATTTTTTTCCTCTACTGAACTCCTGCCAAGGTTCTCATTGTAAATCATTTGAAATCCCCAAATCAGAGTGAGTCTCTTCTCCAGTTTCTCCTCCTACCCCATGAGATTTGGGAGCATATCTGGGCAAGCATGAGTTCCACCACATGTTTGTTGGACCCGTGCCCTTCCTGGTTGGCTTATGCCGCCAGGGAGGTCACCTGCGGTTGGCTCCGGGCAGTTGTCAATGCTTCGTTAAGGGAGGGTGTTTTTCCCTCCGCCTTGAAGGAGGCGGTAGTGAGACCCCTCCTGAAGAAGCCTGCCCTGGACCCGACCGTGTTAGACAACTTTCGTCCAGTCTCCAACCTTCGCTTTTTGGCGAAGGTTGTTGAGAGTGTGGTGGCTCGGCAGTTTCCACTTTTCCTGGATGAAGCGGACTACCTGGATCCATATCAATCGGGCTTCCAACCTGGTTTCAGCATGGAGATGGCATTGGTCGCACTGATGGATGATCTCTGGAGGGCTTGGGACAGGGGTTTTCCTCTGTCCTGGTCCTATTAGACCTCTCAGCGGCTTTTGATACCATCGACCATGGTATCCTTCTGTGACCTTGGGGTTGGGTATGGGGGCACTGTACTTCAGTGGTTCACCTCCTACCTCTCGGGCAGTCACAGTCGTATTGGCAGGGGACAGAGGTCACCTCAGGGTGCTCTCCTGCGGGTCCCTCAGGGGTCGGTTCTCTCCCTCTGCTATTTAACATCTATATGAAGCTGCTGGGTGAGATCATCCATGGTTTCGGGTGAGTTTCCACCAGTATGCAGATGACACCCAGCTGTACATCTCCACCCAACCAAATCAGTGATGCCCTCTCCTTGATGACCCAGTGCTTGGATGCGGTACGGATCTGGATGAGTGGAAACATGCTTCATCTCAACCCGGCCAAGACTGAGTGGCTGTGCATACCGGCATCTCGGCCTAGTCAGGAATGTTCATCGTTAACCATAGGGGGAGTGATGTTACCCCCTGTGGATAGGGTGCAGAATCTGGGGGTCCTCCTGGATGTACGGCTCCGGTTGGAGGAGCAGGTGGGGGCCGTCACCAGGGGGGCCTTTGCCCAACTCCGTTTAGTTTGCCAACTACGCCCTTTCCTGGACCGAGATGCCCTGCGCACGGTTACTCATGCCCTTATTACCTCCAGACTTGACTACTGCAACGCCCTCTATTTAGGACTGCCCTTGCATACCATCCAGAGATTGCAGCTGGTGCAGAATGCGGCGGTGCAGGTGGTGATGGGAGTTTCCCGGTTCTCCCATGTTACCCCCCTCCTGCGCTGCCTGCATTGGTTGCCGGTTGCACTCCGGGTGAGATTCAAGGTTTTAACTTTAACATACAATGTCCTTCATGACATGGGTCCTTACTATTTAAGGGAGCGACTCCTGCTGACATCGAATACTAACCGCCCTGTGCGAGCACATAGACAAGGACTCCTTGGGGTCCCGTCGGCCAGGCAATGCCGGTTGGTGGTCCCCCGACGACGAGCCTATTCTGCCACGGCCCCTGACCTCTGGAACCAACTTCCCTTGGAGCTCCACCTGGCCCCTGACCTCCGCACCTTCCGCCATGACTTGAAGACCTGGTTGTTTAACCAATCCGGGCTGTGACTCTTTGGGTGGGGTGGTTTTTATTTTTTGTATTTTGTAATTATATTTCCTTGGGGCTTGTTAGTTTAATTCTTTCTTAATTATTTGTTGTTGTTGTTGTTTTAACTGTGAGCCACGAGTCTTCGGAGATGGGGCAGCATACAAGTCCCAATAATAAATAATAAATAAATAAATAAATAAATAAATAAATAAATAAATAAATGCCTGTTAGAAGAGCTGTGGTGGCTCACTGGTAAGAATGCAATACTGCACACTACTTCTGCTGACTGCCGGCTGCCAGCAGTTCAGAAGTTTCTCACTGGCTCAAGATTGACTCAGCCTTCCATCTTTCCAAGGTTGGTAAAATGAGGACAATATGTTGAGGGCAATATGCTGACTCTGTAAGCCACTTAGAGAGGGATGTAAAGCACTGTGAAACGGTATATAAGTCTAAATGCTATTGCTATTTTAGTGGCATTGATGCCTATAATTCCGCAATACTCGAAGTAATATCTAATCTTTCCTTCTTTTCTTTCTTACATTTTCATTTCAAAACCTTTGAAGCTCTCAAAATTTTTCTTATGTTTTAAAATGCAAAAGAGGGCAGCTTATTCTCTTCCAGTGGATTTATACTAGAAGAAATCAGAAAATCCAACAATTGGATACTGAAATGATCCAGTAAATGTTGCTTCTTCCATCATGTTAAAACCTAATTGCAACTTCTTGTGAGCCCTTAAAGAAAATGGAATATTTATCTCTGCACATTTTTTGTAGGTGGTCAAATTTAAACTAATTTAACTCCCCTTTTCCTATCTCAGGGATGTAACTGATTGTCTGCCGACCCTTTTCGGCTACTTCCTCTGTGTGACTACAATTTGCCTTCTTTTCAGCCTTTTTATCTCATATATCAAAAGGAATCTGTTTTAACTCCACTGAACACAAAGTACAATGTAGCATTGTGTGACACATCCCTTTCTTAAAAATAACAATAACACAAAGAATACCTGACTGTAATGTTTACAGTTAAAGGCTATGAATGTGACCTTGGAAATCTTTGGCTTGGTTATTTCCACCAATACTCTGTTGATTTTTCTTGAAGGTAAGGAAAACATGACTGGATGTCACAATCCAATGTTCTCCTTTATTAGGAAAAACAGTCTTATTTAAAAGATTAAACATGCATGGAGATGACTCATCATTTACTTAATCTGATTCATAGCCTTCTCTTGTTCCTGAAACATCCTTGGACCTTTGTAAAATTGTAGTATGGTTTGGCTTTTGAAGGTTCCCTCATTTTTTTTAAGTGTTACATAATGTATTTATTTAAATCAGAGATACTTATTACATGTTACCAGAAGGTTACTCTAATTTTTCTTCAGGAGAAGCCAGAGGAAAAGAACCACTGTTATATTCCTATACTCTTCAAGACAGAAGAATACGACAAATGAAATTTGATTATGTGCCATCAAATTGCTGCTAACTTAGCAATTGCATAGATTTTCTCTAGGAGAGTTTGGATCCTTTGAGTCTTCCAACAGTGCACTACTACTGTAATTGATTCCATCTACCTTGTTGCTGGTTATCTTCTTTCCTTTCACTTTTTTCCAGCATTATAGACTTATCCAGAGAGCTTGGTCTTCACATAATGTGACCAAAATGCATTCTCTTCACCACACAACACCAATAAAACAATCTTCTCAGTTTATAGAATGGTATTGTAAAGGTGTTATAGTAATGATCAATGCTTGAATTAGCTTCAGCTGAATCTTCACTCTGAGTAAATGTTTACTCAGCTTATTGCAAGTGAAGAAAGAGGCAAACAAAATTGTTATCCAACATGGTATATTTTCTAATTTCACTGGTACATATGCATTAGTCCATAGGAGGAATATGTAATTTGTTTCATTTGGCCAATGCTTTTTCATACAGACTTAAAATATCTATAGGAAGGAGAAGGAACAACAAGCAATATGAATTAAACGTGAAGGAAGCAAAGGGATTTCTAGATTGTGTCAACAACTCTATTTTTTCAGAAGTGTTTCTCAGTGCCAAGGCCTATTCCTGGTTAGGGTGAAGGACAACATGATCTTATTCCTTGTTAATTTCCTGGTTGGAATCTGGCTGAGTTGATAGACGAGGCTCATTCTCACATTAGCAATGGTACAGTTCCTTTCACACTCAAGAGCAGCAAGCTAATTTAGGATATAGAGCAGGTCAAATTTTCCAATACTTTGCAACTTCTCTCCATTTTTCAGCTTTTGCTGCCTGGGACCATTGCATTCGCCTATCAGAATAGTCACCCCTAATAATCAAGAAAGCCACTGATTTTAATTAAAAGTATTTAATTCAGTTAACCATAATATTTCTTTCAAGTTGTAATTAGGATTCTCTGACTAGAAGAAAATTTCATCCGTACTTCCTCTTTGTCATATTACCTGTCTAGTTTTTCATAGTCAAAACTATCTTTTTAATGTTGTGGGCAGTTTTCCCTTTCTTTGCTCTTTCTATTCTTCGTCTCAATTATCCAGGGTGCATGTCCTAGCCTTTGTAGTTACTTGTCTCAGTTTGCAGACTATTAAATTAATGGCTGTTGCACTGAATTGCAAACTGCAATACTAATGGAACATTGGCTTTAATTTCAGATCTGTATCTCTGTTGAATACCGAAGTACAAATAGGTTTCTAGAACACAAGCCATGGGCTGCAGCTTTTATGTCTCTTAAAGCTTTAATTCTTCTGATTTTATGATCTGGATAATAATAATTGTCAAGCAAGATTTCTATCAGTTACTTTCTTCCTAACAGGTACTAAACAATGCAATGCAGAACCAGAAGAACAATTCAGGTTGAATGTCAAGACCTGTTAAACTTATAGTTATGCTTCATTGTGTTCCCTGTACTGCACTGGGGAAGGTAATATTTTCTGGCATTAAGGAAGCCTGTAATTTCACTTTGTCAGTGGTACTCTGCCATAGGAACTTACAATTAAAAATAAATGAAAGGAATCAACACTCCCTGATTTTATTTTAAGGACAGCGCTCTGTAAATGTTTCTGGAAAACATAGCATCATCATGGGAATTCAGTTCCTGCTTTATAGTGCAGTGATAATGCTGTGATAGCTGACAAACAGCGGAAAGTTTGAAGTCAGTTACCTTGCAATCTTGACTGTTTATTAGCTAATTAATTAAAGACATCTATTCACATTTAGTATTCCTAGCGCAACTTGGAAACATTTAGAGCTGAACCTATTTAAATTGCTTAACACTTAATTTTCATCCTCCTGTAGAAAAGGGCCATTCTGAAGAATTTGGGCCCAATTTTTTTTATGATTTTTCTTTTTAATCCCTTGAGGTCCTAGAATTACATTGAGTCCAGGATGAAAAATCTACCTAGGTGATTAATACATTTTTGCAGTAAGAAATTTTTTTTAGGAAAAGCAATGGGCTCAATCTTTAAGAAAATGTCAAAGAACCTACATAGGGGAAATGTGGATAACCTATTGCCTCCCACTTCTCTGCTCATAAAACTGAAAAACAATTTCTCCAATAGAAGCAAATGCCTGTGCTCGCTTCGGCAGTACATATACTAAAATTGCAATGATACAGAAGCAGATGCCTATATGATCAAAATCGAAGTGTAGCTCAATAGGAATGATTCTATAAATTCACTGCTTTGCTGGTAAAACAGAATGGTGGGAAAGAGGTTTTATGTCAATTTAAATAATCCATCATATTGTGATTAAAGAGAAAAAATCAATTTGGATTGATTTCAAACAGCTCCTTCCATGTCAGGAATATGACTCATTGTTCCCAAATCCCCTTTGGTTTCTTTGTTAGCATCAGTATTTTAAATATAAGGGTTTTTAATGTCAGGAAGATCTAGTCTTGGAAAGAATTTGGGCTGGATGTCAATGAATTGAGAGCTTAGTCTGGAACTTGCTCATCTTGATTTCATTCACTGTCAATTCTATCTAATGCAACTATGTAATGTGGAAAACTTTAATAACCTGTGTTCATGTTCTGTTGTAACTGTGCCACATGGTAGTTGTAAATCTAATTTTATGAAGCTTCTCCTCTGGAAATATTGAATTGCTAACTAGGGCATACAAAACCTTTGCTAGACCAACTCGAATACAGCTCATCTGTCTGTAATCTGCACTGTATATCAGACATTAATACAATTGAGTGAGTCCAGAATTTCAGAAGAGTACTACACTCCTCTGCTCGCAATAGAATACCCTATATCACCAGACTTGAAATTTTGGGCTTGGACAATCTTGAACTCTGGTTGGACTTAAGCATAGTACACAAAATTATCTGCTACAATGTCCTACCAGTCAATGACTACTTCAGCTTCAACCTCAACAATACAAGAACACACAACAGATACAAACTCAATGTTAACTGCTCCAAACTTGATTGCAGAAAGTACGACTTCAGCAACAGAGTCAATGCCTGGAATGCACTACCTGACTCTGTAGTTACATCCTCAAACCCCACCTTTAACCTCAAACTATCCACTATTAACCCTCACCCCACTCCTAAGAGGTCAGTGCAGGAGTGCCCCGCCCCATCCTATTGTGTCCCATTTAATTGTACCTATTTTCTGTATTCTTACTCATGTTTATACTTATACCTATTATTTTGTAAGTGATTGACAAATCAAATAAATAAATAAAATAAAAATAAATTCCAGTAAAAGCGGAACATTTCGGCTCTATCTCACAGATGTTCTCACAGCATCTGAATATCCTGCTAGACCATGACTGTCAAACTCCTGACCTGTGGGCCAGATGCGTCATGTGCTGGCCACACTGACAACCAGTTTAGCAAAGGGGGAAAAAGTCCCAATAAATCATGTGATGCCACTGTGACCACGTGAGTTTGACACCCCTGTGCTAGACCTTCTGATGAGGCTAATTGCTAGTTGTATATAGGCAGTTGCAAGATATGAGGAACAATCAATTCCACTTCTTGTATGTTGAATAAAAGGTAGTATAAAAGGAAATTTTTTAACAATAAGCAAGGGCTAATGTGTTCTTTCATGAGAAAAAGCTTCCAAATCAGTCTTCCTACAGAAGTGCAATGACAAAAGAAGAGACTATGCTACTTCATTTCCAAGAGTGGACTATTTTTTGTCTCCTAGACCATATTTCAATCTGACATGTAGAGTGATACTAGTTCTATGTCTTATTTTTAACAGCCTTGTATGTTTTTGCTATGTGGTGGAGAGCATCAGAAACAAGGAATTTATAATGCTACACTAACATTTCATTTGGAGATACAATTCAAAGGCAATTCAATCAAGTCTCTGAATCAAATCTCCTTGAACACAACTGACAATTTGGATTGAGTCATCAAACTGAATTGGATGCTTTAAAATCGGTTCAACCATACTGTTTGCCTATACACAAACCCACTTTTTAATTCAAGCAAAGTTGCATAGGGAAGTGGGGGATAAAAATAGGGTCTCCATCAGTGGTGGGATTTTTACTACCCTGTGTTTGTGTGGGGTAATACTCTCCAGTCAGAGGTGGTATTTATAGGTTCTCTGAACTCACTTCCGCCACGGTTCTCCAGAACTGGTCAGAACCTGCTGAATACCACCTCTGGTCTCCATGATTGTAACTAATAGAACCTTCACAAAGTTATAGCTTTTTTTCTGATTATACAGCCTGGAGTTGTGAAGCACTTTTGTATACTTCGTTTACTTTAAATCTGAGTAAATTGAGCGAATGAGAAGGATCTATAACTACTGACTGAATTACTAGAGACAGAATTGGTATCAATGCTTGTTATGAAAGCTGAATCTCTTCCTCTAATAGCTGATAAATGAACCTATGTGCACTGACACCTGTAGATTTGGCTGTCCATATTCCTGCAAAAAGATCAAGATCTACATTTTTTCTTCAGACTCTAGAAAGAGGAAAATGAACTTTATTTTGCTGTTTTCTTTCCTTTTCTCTTTCTTCTTCCTACTCTCCCTTCTCATTCTTCCCTATTCCCCTTTGTTTTTACTTCTCTAGGAATTATTATAAGCACATTCTTGAGCTGACTGAACAGTAGTGCTTAAGACTTTCAACATCTCAGAGGCTTTGCTTTATTCTGCTAAGCTAGTTGCATCTGTACATGTGTGTAGTTATTTGTAAAGAGTTGAAAAGTTTATTTATTTATTGATTGATTGATTGGATTTCTAAGCTGCCCCGCCTCCCTAAGGACTCGGGGTGGCGTACAATAAAAACAATACAAATATACAATTAAAAAGAGATTAAATCAAAAAGAAGCACAGTTAGAGTCTAAAACACTAAAAACAGTTATTAAAACTCCCCCCCCAGTCCAGGTCAGCGAGTTGGAACAACCATGTTTTTAGGCCCCAGAGCAGAGGTCGGGGGTCACCCAAAATTCCAGGGGCAGTTGGTTCCATAGGGTGGGTGCTGCCACAGAGAAGGCCCTACTCCTAGGGGTCATCAGCCGACATTGTCTGGCTGACGGAACCCTGAGGAGGCCCTGTCTGTGAAAGTGCACAGGACGATGGGAAACTGTCACTGGCAGCAGGGTCTCCCGTAGATATCCCAGTCCTAAGCCATGAAGGGCTTTATAGGTCAAAACCAGCATCTTGAATCTCACCTGGAGGGCAACCAGTAACCAGTGCAGTGCAGGAGAGTTGGGACACTCCCATCACAACCTCAAGCACCGGCTGCATTTGAAAGCTGGCCTGGCCAAGGGTAGCCCCATGTAAAGAGCATTGCAGTAGTCCAGATGGGAAGTGACGAGCGCATGAGTGACCTTACATAGGGCATCTCGGTCCAGGTAGGGGTGCAACTGGTGCACCAGGTGAACCTGGGCAAATGCCCCCTGGCCACAGCTCCCACCTGCCTCCTCCATCCAGAAGGACGCCCAAGTTCCGCGCCCTATCTACGGGGGGCAACACCTGTCACCCATAGTTAATGATGGAATATCCTGGACAACTCGAGATGCCAGTACATATAGCCACTCGGTCTTATAAGGCCACACCCTTTCTCTTTTGCTTTTGTTTATTCCATCCCTCCATCCCTCCATCCATTTTCTTTCCTGTGCATTAATTTATAGTGTTATATTATTATGATAATATTTTACATTACAGAACAAACAAGAATAAACTTTTAAACCATGCTTGTTCCTACAAAAGATTATTAAGAACCACCGTGAGCCAGAAAATTCAATATATTATTGAAGAAACACTTCCAGAAAAAGAACCAAATCATTTTATGAAGGAAAAGATAATTCCCCCTATTTTGTGACAGAACTTTCACATTTATTGGGGTGGAAAATGAGCAGTTGGACTTTGACTATAAGCAACCCTCTCCATTTCATTGTACAAAAAGGATTTAGAAGGGTGGGTGAGAACTTCTCAGTATCATCTTTGTCAAATTCTTGAATTACAGCAGTAAAAGGAAAAACTGATAGTTCTAGAGTTATTATGGTATGATGAATGGATAGCTCCAAAACATTCAACAGTCTCAAAGAGATAGTTTTACATTTAACTATCTGAATTGAATGCTCATGGAATCCTAGGTAAGAAGGATTCATTTATTCATCTAATTTATATACCACTTGCCTCACTATGCTTTTCATTTTAATGAAACTTCCTGAACTTAAGAATGGCTAATATATGATTGTAATTCACTGCTTTTACCAAAGAATGCAAAATGCAAATTGTGGAAAATTTATTTATTGGAAGTATGTAGGTGATTGTACATACTTTTTATGTGGCAAAGAAATAATATAGAGATAGATTGAAACAAACTGAAGATTTGAAAAAAAAAGGAAATAAATGTGTGAAATTAAATTTGGGTTCATTCATATCAAATTCCACACAGAATATAGTACAGGATTCTGTGCATGTACAGGGATCCTATTGCATAGTTATGACAAAACCAGAATCTCATTTTCATTCCAGACTCACAGAAGATGATATTAATTTATTTTCAGCTATTTCACTTAGGGCTCCTATCAAATGTGCATTAACTATACTGAGTACTGTAAACTGTCCAGAATGATTCAGGAACCTCCTTGTGGCATTTAACAAAATAAATACATTTTAAAGACAAGGGAAACCTGGTTCCTCTCCTGAGAATGTGAGCTCAAGCTATGTGCCTAAGGCCAAATGAAATTGCAACCAAAGTCTTCCAGGTTTACAACCCATTCTCTTAACCACTATATTCTGTATAACTACATTATGAAATAGGGATCAAGTAGGAATATAGTATCTTTCCATTTTAATGAAAGTTTTCATTAATTTTTCAGAAAGACAGAAAGATTTTTCAGACTGACTTGTGGCCCAACCCTTGATTACCCTTTGAAAGAACCACCTCTCCAACAGTTCTTTAATCAAATCATAAGCATATATATTGTCGGCTGAAAGCACAGACAAAAAGATATATACAGGGGAAGCAATGAGAAGGCAGTTTTTGCCGTTCTTAAAAGTAACATTGTTTTACTGATTTAACAATACAACATGCATTACTTACATTTCAGAGGATAAAATAGTGCTATTACTCATACACAAATGAGAGCAAACTTGCAACCTAAGGCTTCCAAATGAAATTGGTTTAAAGTCTTCCATTCACCATCTCTAACCACTATATTCTGTATAACTACATTATGAAATAGGGATCAAGTAGGAATATAGTATCTTTCCATTTTAATGAAAGTTTTCATTAATTTTTCAGAAAGACAGAAAGATTTTTCAGACTGACTTGTGGCCAACCCTTGATTACCCTTTGAAAGAACCACCTCTCCAACAGTTCTTTAATCAAATCATAAGCATATATATTGTCGGCTGAAAGCACAGACAAAAAGATATATACAGGGAAGCAATGAGAAGGCAGTTTTGCCGTTCTTAAAAGTAACATTGTTTTACTGATTTAACAATACAACATGCATTACTTACATTTCAGAGGATAAAATAGTGCTATTACTCATACACAAACAATTTGCAGAGCAAACTTATACCTGTTTACTCAGAAATAAGGCCCACTCTGTTTCATGATTCTGGCATTTTTGAATTGGAGTTCCAAATTTAAATACCTTAGTTTGTATAGGCGAAACTGTGACTAGACTCAGTAACACAGAGATAAAGGAAAATGATTTCTTAGGTCACCAGATATGCCTCTGAACTCTTGCTGTAAGAGAAGTAGGTATAAATAAAAGCTGAAAATATAATGCTGTTTAAAACAACGTTATTTCTCAGAAGCAGTTCAGATATAGTCAAAGTAGAATTGCATTCTGAATTTTTTTATTTTTTTATTTTTATTTTTATTTATTTTGTCAATTGCTTACAAGATAATATGTATAAGGATAAACATAGTTATGAATACATGAAATGAATACATATAAGAAAAATAAAAGAAACAATAGAACAGGGATGGTAGGCACGTTGGTGCACTTATGCACGCCCCCTACAGACCTCTTAGGAAAGGGGTGAGGTCAATAGTAGACAGTCTAAGGTTAAAGTTTTTGGGGTTTGGAGAAGAAACCACAGAGTCACGTAGAGTATTCCAGACATTGACCACTCTGTTGCTGAAGTCATATTTCCTGCAATCAAGTTTGGTGCGGTTAACCTTGAGTTTGTATCTATTGTGTGCTCTTGTATTGTTATGGTTGAAGCTGAAGTATTCATCGACCGGAAGGATATTGCAATGTATGATTTTATATACTATACTTAGATTGGACCAAAGGCACCATAGTTCTAGATTTTCTAGGTCTAGAATTTCAAGTCTGGTGGCATAAGATGTTCTGCAACAAGTAGAAGAGTGTAGAACTTCTTGTGAAATATTTCTGGACTTTCTCAACTGTGTTAATATTGGATATGTGATGTGGGTTCCAGACTGATGAGCTGTATTCGAGTATTGGTCTAGCAAATGTTTTGTATGCCCTAGTTAGTAGTGTGATATTACCAGAGAAAAAGCTATGTAGGATTAGGTTAACAACTCTTAATGCCTTTTTGGCTATCTAATATTTTAATATTGTGTGGAGCATGAGTGTGAATTATTTTCCTCTAATAGTGAAGTTTTTCTTAATAAAAACTTTTGGAATAGTTTTCTGAGAGGGGAAATGGTTAATGTGGCAGTAGAGAGTAAGTGACTCCTCATCTCAATGAAGTTCACTGGAGATGAAAATCTCAGATGGATTCTAAGCTTAAGAGATGAGGTTTTTCTTCTTCATCAGCTGTCATCATGTAAGCCCAAAAGAGGAGTCACGTTTTAATTTGTTCTTCTCCTGAAAAGAGATAAGACCTCACCATCATTTGTAGCTAAAATGTGGCAGTGAAGTTTCTGTTGACTTTGAAGACTGGAACTAGCTCCTACCAGCTCTGGAGACCCTATTGTTAAGTTTTCTGAAATGTTCTGAGCTGCTAAAGAGCAGAGCTGACCTGCAATGGCTAGCTTCCCAATCAACTGTTCAGCAGCTACTGGTGTGGTGCACAGGCAGTTGTTATCCATTTACCAGCACACTACTGTTTCCAATCCATCTATACTTTGGCATAAAATCCCCCTCCTTCTCAATTTTTATTAAAGATTTAATTGCATATAGGGAAAGCTAATGCAAACTAAGCTCAGAAAAGAAGTAGAAATTATTAAAAGTACAAAAGAAAAGAAAAGGAAAAAAGAATATGTTGTATGTATGTATGGTATTTAGCTTTGATGGGGTATTTTCTCACGTCATTATAGATGTGCTTTTGAAGTTGTAGCGAGCTTGGCAGAATCTCATCTGCCATCATCAGGCTTGTTATATTGGGTTCGTCTGTGTGTCAGGCTTTCACAGCCGTTTCTGTTTTAAATTTGGTGCTAGCCTTGTGCTTTGTTAGAATGGTTTTTAGCTTGGCTTGGCTTGGTGAATGGCCAGCTATCATTTATTAGGAAGCTAGGGTTCATCTGGGTGGCTGACTGGGGTGTGTTTGGGCTTGAGGTATGGGGGGGGGGGTCTGTTTGTGCCCAGGTGTTTGTTTGGCTTGTGGTGTGGATATTTTTTTGTTTGTGAGTGCAGGCTTCCAGATAATTGACAGTCTGGTGGAGTCATCTCTTCTTTTCATGCTTTCAGGTCATTTTTCAATCTCTATGGCTTCTCTGATAATTCTGTAGCTGGGGTTTTCTATAGTGGCTAGGGTTTTGGTGCCATTGAAGTTGATGCTGTGACCTGTGGCTTTCATGTGTTGGACTAGTGAGGAAGTGTATTCCAGCTTTTTTACTGCATTTTTGTGTTCATCAAGGCGGGTACTTATTCTTCTATTGGTCTGTCTGATGCATGTGGCCTTAGGAAACTATTCTTCCCCAATCTCCTGGGGACTCTGTTGCAGGCCAAACTGATCCAGCTTGGTAACCTTACTTCATATTTGTCTCCTGTTTCCAATGCCTTGCCACATTTTCTTTGGGTGATTTTATACCTCTTTACCATTTTGGTCCCCTGCTTCTTCTTCTTTGCCTCGTCCTCTCTTTTAAAGTTTGGGACCTTTCTGTTTTCTGTTTTCCTAGTGCCATATGTTAATTTTGATTTAAGTACCTATGTGTTTTGTTTTCCTTTGCCCCCTTGGGGTAGGCAGCTCACAGGTCTGATAGTTAAAGTAAGATCTTGTGAAATACCCCATCTCTTTGTGGCATGTACACATATCCTAGGATATTCTGCTTGATTGGGGAGCATCTCTGACATGTCATTTGTTTCAATCCACTTGCCTGTTATCTTAGGCTTTCAGTTGTATTTAGGGTTTAATGAAACTGCATGCTAGACTTCATTTTATTATCTTTTATCCCATCATTTTATTTGTTAGTAATTCTTTCTATTTATTTTAACCTTGAGAACATTCTTCCATATATTTGGATTTCCTCTTTCTTATAAAATGCTGAGAATTTCCCCAAAACAGAGCTTTTCAGTAGTCTTTATGGGCACAGAAAAAGGGATCACAATATTTGAGTATCTCACTGCTAATCATAATTCCTCCTCCTCCTCCAGCATTTTTATTCTCTACTCTTATCAAAACATGTTCTATTATTCAAGGGGAATATATTTTGTACAGATAAATTATTTGTAGGTTACACATGTATCTTTTGGAGTTGTCCCAATGGGCATTTTTATGATATCTGTTTGTATTTATTTGTAACAAGAATATGTAAGCATTTTTCTGCATAGAGATTGTGATCGCATAAATTTGTACAATTTTAATCAATACAGATCTATATTGTCTCTCTATGTGCTGGGTATCTATAGCATCAACATTCAGCAAATGGATATTGCACTGCAGCTACTTCTTAAGTTAGAGTTTAGCAGTGAGGAAAAACTACTTAAGTAAATTTCTATAAACAGAGCTGAAAAGGTAGAACAAGCTTGTTAAAATTAAATTTATTTTAATTATGAATGTATTGATTAGAACATCCAGGGCACTGTAGTTCAAACTGAGATTTTCTGTACTCCTAACAAATGTATTCCTTCTTGTTATTTTACATTCTTTTTATCACTTTCATATTTCATTTTAAAATTATGCAAGGTGTGTGTGTGTGTTTGTGTGTTAACCATAGCAACAGCTGAAAAGATTTCTGTTCCTTCCAATCAGGATGCTAAAATAAAGACAGTTTGGAGCTGAGGTATCAAACATAGATCTTCGTATGAAAATCCTGTAACTGAGTTCTCAGAACTGGTACTGAAAGCCAATGTCAGATCTGAGAATAAACTCTCTACCAATATCCTTTATTATGGCTAAATTTAAGGATGTGACTACACCATTGAATCACTGTACAAATGCTTGGTTCCAGCTAGTGATTATCAGATATTCCCCTCTTTATTTAGATATATAAAATTAATGGACCTGATCATTTCTGTATTCTTTAATTGAATTAAGATAGACAATTTTAATTCATATATTTGAAATTATGGCTTCCACAATCCCCTTATTACTATCCATGCTGATTAAGGCTGATTGAATTTGAAATCCATACATCTGGAAGTCAAAGGAAGGTTTCCTTCCCTTTGCATCTGTAGAGAAGTTAGTCTTCTACAGTAATGATTATTAAGGTTAGCATCCAATTAATCTCTCATTATCATACAATTAGGTAGCAAAATCATAGCGAGAACAAAGGTAGCAAGATTCAAAGCAGCCCTTACCATCTATTAATACCTATCCATCTCCCATGAAAGTGATTGGGAAAAAATAATGTTTTTCTTCTGACAAGAAATGTTGACTTGATTACAACACAGTAATACCCAGTCTAAACCAGTATTAATAAAGCCCAGTGTCATTGCTCACATCACAGCCTACATTGAAACAATCCATATCATGGTTTAAAATGATATAATTCACACATTAGGCTAAAATAAAAGTAGGTTTTCCCACACATTATGCTGAAACTGCAACAAAAGCCCGCTCTACTGTACATGTGCATTTTATCTATTCTGGTAGATTGTTCAAAGCACCTGGTTTGGTTTAGTGGTTAAGGCATCAGGATGCAAACTGTAAGTTCTAGTCATGCCTTAGGCACAAAGCCAGCTGGGTGACCCCCTGGGCCAGTCATTTTCTCTCCGCCCTAGGAGACAATGCCAAACCATTTCTGAAAATAACCTTGTCAAGAAAGCTGGAATTTATCCAGGCAATCAACAGCAATCAAAACTGACTAGAAGGATCTCTCTCTCTCTCCCCACCTCCCCCCTCCTCCTCTCCTCTCCTCTCTCTCTCTCTTCTCTCTCTCTCACACACAACTTAATAGTTCAAATGCAGACCACAGTTTATATTCAGTTCTGATTGTATTGTGAATGGACACTTGTGGTCAATAAGATTGTCCTTGTCCTCTCTATTTTCTGTGACCATTTAAATTTGAGGAAGACAGTGATTAATGGACAGAGGATAATCTGAACTCTCATTGCTTAATGAATAACGTTTTGAACAATGGGGAATATGATCCTAAATTAGATCAGCAAATTGGATTTTATCATAGTTTTACATCTTTCAGATATTATTGTTCTGATTGAATTTAAAACTGTTTCAACATTTTAATTTAGTTTTAATTTTGGAGACAATCTGCAATATGAGTAAGGATCTCAAAGTTGCTGTGATTGGACTCTGGTTGCTTTATGACTATTTTGCATCCTTCAAAGTTTTCAAGCTTGCACTGCTGGAATTCAGCATCAAATAATTGGCCGTTCCCCACCCATGAACATGCATTTAAAGAATTCATCCTTTCTGCACCCAGTAAGAACATTGTGTCATCACAAAGCCCCTGGAGACCTAAAGAACATTTTAAAAATGTTCTATAGCTACACAAAGTTGCTTATCCCTAGTTAAACATGGATCTTGATTTGACAGGTAAGCTATTTCATTTTTTATTAATGTTATATAGATGACAACGGGTTAGACATTGTTTAGCAAAGAAATCCATTTAATAAAATACCTTAAGATTTATTGCTGAAATCATATCTCAGAGTTGAAACTTGCTTAGAAAGTTTTCTTAATGTATCAAATTTCCACAGCATTCTGTGGAACTGCTAATGGTAGAAGCAATTTATATTCAGCTGGCATATAAATAAGCTTATATATGTTTGATTAGGCAATTTAAGCATTGTTCAAAATGAGCTGCAATGAGATAACCTTCACTCACTTAATAAATCATCATTAATTTTAATCAGCTATATTTGTTGGGAGTTTTGTGTAGCTAGCAAAAGGCTTAATTAGAATCTAATATAGCATTTACATCTGTGTCTTCTCTCAAAAAGGCTATTTTCATTATGTGTCTTTTTCTCTTGACATCTCATCAATGAAATGACCCCAGTTGACTTTTCAGTCCATGTAGCTGTAGCTGAAATAGGTGGCATTTTGCTAATCCGTATACTGTGTTTCACATTTCAGTCATGTACTGGTAAGGAAAGCGTTATCAAATTGCTGCTTTGCATATTGAAATGCTGAAATGTACTGTACGTTTGAAAAATAATAATGATATTTATCTCAGTTTTCAAATATCCATTCCAGAAAAATAAGACAGCATATACAGTAGGTGTTATTAATTAGCTTAATCTCAGTTAATCCCAGTGGTGCTTTTCAAAAGGCCACTAGACTTTTTTTTCTTGAAGATGTTTCACTTCTCATTCAGGAAGCTTGAGCTAGAACTGAAGAAGCTATTTGGATGAGAAGTTAAGCGTCTTCAAGGAAAAATGAAGTCAGTTGCCTTTGAAAAAGCACCTTTGGGAGGTAGGATTCAACCAGCATTACTACTGGTTCGGACATTACGTTTTATGCTGCGCACACATGTAAAATAACCTTAGGCTGTGCCTCCCGGACAGCTGAGAAGCGCTGTGCGCAGGTGCACAGCATTCAAAAGCCTCTTTTCCCTGTTTTTTCAACCTCAGCTGTGCCGCGCAAAGCAGCTGAGGTTGGAAAAGCAGGAAATAAAGGACAAGTAAGAGCCCAGGTGGGCGGGTGGGCCAAACAGCAGCAGTGTCTGCTACTCTTCAGAGGTACCGGCTCTATAGAACCAGGCACAACCAGTAGCATCCCACCCCTGCTTTGGGACAGCCATGACCTGGATGACTGAGACAATTTCAGTTAATGTGCTCAGTTCAGAGGTGGTATTCAGCAGGTTCTGACCAGTTCTGGAGAACCGGTAGCAGAAATTTTGAGTAGTTCGGAGAACCGGCAAACACCACCTCTGACTGGAGATTTTACAATATCCTTCCTCTGCCACGCCCACCAAGCCACACCCACAGAACTGGTAGTAAAAAAAATTGAATCCCACCACTGGCTCAGTTAATTTATGACTGGTCATGGGAGAATATGTATGTATGAGAGGAAGACAGAGAGCAGAATCAGGACTATAGACATAGAAAAGGTGAGTTTTAACTCTGCTGTATGATGCAACTGACGTCAAGTAACTTCAATTCATATCAGCAAATATTCCTTTATTAATACAAAGAATCTTAGAGGGGTGATTTGTCAAGCATGTAGGTGATGGACTTGATAAAAGAGGATTAAACTTTTCCTCTCTTATTTTTGATTCTAGAAAATATTGCTAAATCCCAGACTTCTTCCATCCAATCACTGAAAGTTTGAATTTGAACATGATGAAGGGAAATGATAGTCCAGAATAAAGTCATATAACCAGAGACAGATTTGGTGGCTCCATGACAATATTTGAAAGCCCACCCCCAAAGTTGCCAGCAAATTATCATATGCATAATTAAAAGTGTACCTGAATGGTAATTATGTGAATTGTATTGAATTAATGTAGCTTAATTTCAGATAGTTTCAAGGGTCAATTACAATAAATCCAATTTATTTTCTGGCTGTATCCACTTGTTTTGGCCCTTCCTGCTGTTGTGAGAATGTACTTTTTCCCTGCTCAGCATATTAGAGGTTCTCAGAATTGCAAAATCATCTGATATAATCATCTTTCATTCTCTTGCTCTTTCTAGAAAAAAATATGCTACAGCATAGGTAGTTGTAGTTGCTTCCATATGGCTTTAGGCAATAGATTATATTTTTGTTTATGAATTTTAATTCTGTAAAATGGTCAACACTGATCCTGAATTAAATGTAAATATTGGAAACATCTGTGCTGTAAGTGTCTCTAGAAATAGGCCCATGGTATCCACATCACACTAAAGATGCTATTTTAGCATTTCCCAGACATCATAGTAGGGCAGAAGCTCAACTATATAAGCTTCATCTGAACTGGAACTGGACATGTCTAATCTAACAAGGAGGAGGACTAAGTGGTGACAGGATAGCAATCTTCCAATATTTGAGGGGATGCCACAAAGAAGAAGAGGTCAATATATTCTCCAAAGCACCTGAAGGCAGGACAACAAGTAACAGATGGAAACTTATCAAGGAGAGATCCAGCCTACAACTAAAACAAATTTCCTGTCAGTGAGATCAATGAATTAGTGAAATGACTTGGTTCCAGATGTTGTGGGTGCTCTAACACTGGATGTTTTTAAGAAGAGATTGAACAACCCATTTGTCTGAAATGGTAAAGGCTCTCCTGCTTGAGCAGAGAGTTCAGCTAGAAGCAAGGTCCCTTCCAACTCTGTTATTCTGAATTTAATTCTGAATTTTCTCTTGCTGATTATTGACTTGTTTTTATTTAGATGTTGTCATCCCTTTGAGGCAGTTCAGACAAGATGCACAAACCATGTGCCTGTAATGCAACCTCTTAATGTAAGTTCAGGAAGGATTCAATTTTTTAACAACCAGTTCTGTGGGCGTGGCTTAGTTGGTGGGTGTGGCTTGGTGGTCATGTTATTGGCTGGGCGTGGCCAACTCAATATCACTCACATCAAGGCATGCATCTTCTCGCCTGGCCTCTCATTGACTGTGGGGATGCTGCAACAGTCGTAAGTGTGAAAAATGGTCATAAGTCACTTTTTTCAGTGCCATTGTAACTTTGAATGGTCACTCCACACATGCAAAGTACCAGCAAAGGAGGGGGAAAAAACTCCAGAGAAGTTCCTGAGACAGGAAGTCTAGTCCTGCCAAGAATGTAATAAGGGTTAATGGAGAGGCAGTTTCTGTAAGCAACACCAGAATGTTTCCTTCCTACCTTCCTTACAGGATTAGGCCAGTAATTTCTTCTAACAACCGGTTCTCTGAACTGCTTAGAATGTTAACAACCGGTTCTAGCGAATAAGTGCAAACTGGTAGAATCCCACCCGTGTAAGTTTACAGTAACAGAATCTTACACATATGCAAGCACCTCTCCTCTTTTACATTTTTGTCCCCTTACACTTTTCAGAAACCTAGGAAGACCCTTCTGAAATGCTTCCCATTGTTTGTACATATCGCATGAACTCAGTAAAACAGACAACATAGTAAAAGGAGCTTTAGGACAGCGTCATAGAATTAAGAACATTGTAGGCAAGATGTCTGAGACAGAATATACTGGTCTACAAATTATCAATCTCCAAGATAAAATGTGTTAATTTTACATATTTTGGTTAGATAAATAAGAAAACAGGTGATAAAGGTGCTGGTTGGCTAAAGTTTTCAAGATATTTCACAATAAAGATTTATACACAGGTGGGTAATTTGCCTATAGGGTAGAGAGATGTCTAATGATCATGATGCCTCATAACTTCACAACAAAATGCGGTAGAACAATGAAGATGGTACCACATGGAAGTGTATAAATTTATGTTCACTTTGCTTAGGTTCTATAAAGCACTTGGTGCAAACATGTCACTAAAAATTCACTTCTTACACTCACATTTACACTATTTCCGTTTGAACTGTGGGGCAATGAGTGATGAGCATGGGGAGAGATTGCACCAGGATATTGCAGGCATGGAGAAAAGATACCAAGGGAAATGGTGTCCGTCCATGCTTGCTGATTACTGCTGGAATGATCCTACTTCAGTTCACAAGAGAAAAGCCAAAAAGTGGAGTTTAGATACCAAATAAAGATGGAACCTTGTTGTTTAATCGATGTTACAGTAGAGCTTGTCAGTTTTTCATGCAAAAATCATGAAAACATTACATGAAAAACCAATAAGCTAATGGAAAGTTATGTTACTGGTATCAATAAAAAGATAAATTTATAATGATTGGTGTGGCACCACTCTCATTGCTAGATCACATTTTGCAGAAACGTTATGGGCGTGTCGCACACCCCCTCATAATTTTGAATTATTTTGATTCAATTTTGACCTGAAGCTGTATCTTGGAAACTGGAGACAATTAAGACTCAGGATTTAACTTTCCTTTATTAGTGACTCAATTCTAGAAAAATTAAGCTACTTTCATTTCCAACGCTCTCTCCTTATAGACCAGTGATATTAATTTTTAAACACACCCGCCATGGTATTTTCTTCCCATTGCATCCTATGTTTGATGTAGATGTTATTTCCTCATGTTTTCCTCTTTTCTTTGTTCATTTAAGTCAGTGACCAGTAAGCAGGCGTAAGAAGTTCAAAATATTGAAATAATTTTAGTTGATTGTTACTAGCTTTGAATGAAAAGTAATTAATTATCCCATTAACTGATCCATTAACTAATCCTTGAGCCAGCTATCTTCTGTGTTGACAGTGGAACAATTTGCCCCCCTTTCCTTTCAAAATGATCTGAATCAGAGTGCCCAGGGAGGATCAAAACATCAAAAAAAAAGGAAGCCGTGATTGAATAATAGAAAGCCTGGCTCTTTTTTAAACATGTATCGATGTTACAGTACGAAGGGGTGGGACATTAATTACTAGATCATGGCCATCATTTTGACTCTTTTTGACATTCACATCCATCGCTGCTGTCCTCTATAGAATTGTTAGATGATTGATGATCTTCCTGATGATCCATGACCACCAGTAAGACAGTGGAATTCTGAATTCTGAATATGATGTGACATGCATTGCCTCTTTCCTAGGCCCAAATGGAATTACTTGCTGTCATGAGGATTGTGGGTGGAGAGTATCTCTCGGAATGACAGGAGTTCAGCTTCTAGCCCTTAATATACACCTCTTTATTTGCTATTTTTGACCATCTCAGGCAGTTGTCAGTTCTTAGATTGTTACAGAACTTTGTATCTTAGGCTAAGGCAAATAGAAAATGCTTGAAACAGCTTATTTTTCCAAAATAAAGCAGATTATTACAATAATTCAAAATATGTATTACATTTCAGATTACAACATTATACATAAATGAAGCTGGTTTATTGTTTTGAACATAAATCTACCTTCTATATTCAATAGCAGCAATAGGTTTAACAAGAATTCAATTCAGTGATTCTGCTTTTCCTCTAACAGAGAGCTGTGGGTTGTCATTGCTTTTTCTGTATTTAAGATATGAAGAGAGTTATGTAGGCAAGTGTTTTGGAAATGTCAGGTGCCAATGGGTTGAGTGAAAATGTTTGTTGAAAAGTGAAAAGCATCAGTGATATCATTATGCTTTGTGAGCCAAATGGATTTTCTCCAACTGGGAATGTTAATCTAAGGAATAGAGGGATAAAATATTTGTCTGGAGAAAATATCTAGCATATTGGCAGTGAATAAAATAAAAAGACACTATATATTTAAATTTTAAACAGAATGTATCATGGATTGCCTTGCTATTAGTGTTGTTTTCATTGGTTTGTTATCCTTCATTATGTTGATGAGCAATATATATTCTGGAGATATGTTTTATCTGAAGACACTATACATGCAAGAATAGAGAGGTGGGGGAGTTGAAATCAACCCTGTCATAGGTGCATGCTAACAGTACTATACTCTGGAGTCAAAAGTTGTAATTTTCAAAAATTAATCTTAGACATCTATCATAGGGTATTGAATAAGATAGTCCAGATCCAATCTATCATAAAAGGAGGGACGGCACAGCTAGAATGTGTCCTTGTCATTGTTTTCACACCTATGCAGGTAGTCCTCAACTTACAACAGTTCATTTTGTGACCATTCAGAATTCAAATGGAACTGAAAAATGTGACTTATGACTTTTTTCATAATTACAACCTTTGCAGCATTCCCATGATCATGTGATCAATATTCAGATGTTTGGCAACTGGTTCATATTTATAAGCTTTGCTGTGTCTCAAGGTCATGTGATGTCTTTTTTTTAACCAAATTTTATTCAATTTTAACAATTTTTTAAACAGCTCTTTTCAGTAGACAGCATGTTCCCGAGTCATCACTTTTACATGCAAATGTGACAGTAGATCTATATTCCTTTTAAACATTTGACTTCACTTCTATTCCATTTTAGCGGACAAAGGGTCAAAAAAAATTAATCCTAATCTCAAATCTTAATCTCATTCTGTATAGCCCCCAGTTCATTTGAGTTAATTGCAAATATACATATATATTTTAAAACTTCATGTATAAATCTTACAAATAACATATATTTGCCCATCATATTAAAGATAAGTTCATCCATGTCTAACCTTTAATTATCTTCACATTGTTAATACTCTTTTATCATTTACAGAATTCTTTTGTCGTCAGATTTGCCCTTTCATCACATATTCTCACCATAATTCTAAATCCATACCCATGTTAACACTAAAAAAGAATGAAAAAAAAAACCTAGACTTGCACCCTTTTACTACTTTGAAAGTGACACCTCAGTGGTTAATATAGTAACATAATCATAGTCATTCCCTTCAAAGAAAGAGAGAAAAAAGAAATGGAGAAAAACTCCTTACAATATATCTCTAATCGGTTGGGTTCTGCAACACATATCCCCTAAAATTAATTTATGGTTCCAAAATAATAATAAAATAACTAATCTTGGTTATTGACAAATCCCATTTTAAGCACTTTCTAAAATCATTTCAATTAATTCAATTCATCTAATCATCATTTAGCTTTCTTTTGTGGATAAGAAATGAAAAAATGTGACCTTTACCAGTGAAAATTGTCAGTAACCTATTGTTTTACACTTTTATAATTACAATAGATTCTTATTACCATTTCTTCATGCAGAACCCCCTTTTAAATCGTCAGCCATTGTCTCTATGCAAACCAGTTTCTCTCTTTGTTATGTAATTCCGTATCTCTATCTTTTGTTCCTTGTTTCTTGTTTCTTCTCTCCTCTCTTTTATCCATGTATCCC
>CM019148.1:76563033-76598856 GCA_009733165.1 Naja naja | reverse complement strand
CAGTAAAAGGAAAAACTGATAGTTCTAGAGTTATTATGGTATGATGAATGGATAGCTCCAAAACATTCAACAGTCTCAAAGAGATAGTTTTACATTTAACTATCTGAATTGAATGCTCATGGAATCCTAGGTAAGAAGGATTCATTTATTCATCTAATTTATATACCACTTGCCTCACTATGCTTTTCATTTTAATGAAACTTCCTGAACTTAAGAATGGCTAATATATGATTGTAATTCACTGCTTTGCTTATTCTTGAAAGCAGTTTTCCTACTAAAGAATGCAAAATGCAAATTGTGGAAAATTTATTTATTGGAAGTATGTACAGAAGGTGATTGTACATACTTTTTTATGTGGCAAAGAAATAATATAGAGATAGATTGAAACAAACTGAAGATTTGAAAAAGAAAAAGGAAATAAATGTGTGAAATTAAATTTGGGTTCATTCATATCAAATTCCACACAGAATATAGTACAGGATTCTGTGCATGTACAGGGATCCTATTGCATAGTTTATCAGAGATAGTGTCATGTAAAACCAGAATCTCATTTTCATTCCAGACTCACAGAAAGATGATATTAATTTATTTTCAGCTATTTCACTTAGGGCTCCTATCAAATGTGCATTAACTATACTGAGTACTGTAAACTGTCCAGAATGATTCAGGAACCTCCTTGTGGCATTTAACAAAATAAATACATTTTAAAGACAAGGGAAACCTGGTTCCCCTCTCCTGAGAATGTGAGAGTAAAGCTCAAGCTATGTGCCTAAGGCCAAATGAAATTGCAACCAAAGTCTTCCAGGTTTACAACCCATTCTCTTAACCACTATATTCTGTATAACTACATTATGAAATAGGGATCAAGTAGGAATATAGTATCTTTCCATTTTAATGAAAGTTTTCATTAATTTTTCAGAAAGACAGAAAGATTTTTCAGACTGACTTGTGGCCCAACCCTTGATTACCCTTTGAAAGAACCACCTCTCCAACAGTTCTTTAATCAAATCATAAGCATATATATTGTCGGCTGAAAGCACAGACAAAAAGATATATACAGGGGAAGCAATGAGAAGGCAGTTTTTGCCGTTCTTAAAAGTAACATTGTTTTACTGATTTAACAATACAACATGCATTACTTACATTTCAGAGGATAAAATAGTGCTATTACTCATACACAAACAATTTGCAGAGCAAACTTATACCTGTTTACTCAGAAATAAGGCCCACTCTGTTTCATGATTCTGGCATTTTGCGAATTGGAGTTCCAAATTTAAATACCTTAGTTTGTATAGGCGAAACTGTGACTAGACTCAGTAACACAGAGATAAAGGAAAATGATTTCTTAGGTCACCAGATATGCCTCTGAACTCTTGCTGTAAGAGAAGTAGGTATAAATAAAAGCTGAAAATATAATGCTGTTTAAAACAACGTTATTTCTCAGAAGCAGTTCAGATATAGTCAAAGTAGAATTGCATTCTGAATTTTTTTATTTTTTATTTTTATTTTATTTATTTTGTCAATTGCTTACAAGATAATAAGTATAAGGATAAACATAGTTATGAATACATGAAATGAATACATATAAGAAAAATAAAAGAAACAATAGAACAGGGATGGTAGGCACGTTGGTGCACTTATGCACGCCCCCTACAGACCTCTTAGGAAAGGGGTGAGGTCAATAGTAGACAGTCTAAGGTTAAAGTTTTTGGGGTTTGGAGAAGAAACCACAGAGTCACGTAGAGTATTCCAGACATTGACCACTCTGTTGCTGAAGTCATATTTCCTGCAATCAAGTTTGGTGCGGTTAACCTTGAGTTTGTATCTATTGTGTGCTCTTGTATTGTTATGGTTGAAGCTGAAGTATTCATCGACCGGAAGGATATTGCAATGTATGATTTTATATACTATACTTAGATTGGACCAAAGGCACCATAGTTCTAGGTTTTGTAGGTCTAGAATTTCAAGTCTGGTGGCATAAGATGTTCTGCAACAAGTAGAAGAGTGTAGAACTTCTTGTGAAATATTTCTGGACTTTCTCAACTGTGTTAATATTGGATATGTGATATGGGTTCCAGACTGATGAGCTGCATTCGAGTATTGGTCTAGCAAATGTTTTGTATGCCCTAGTTAGTAGTGTGATATTACCAGAGAAAAAGCTATGTAGGATTAGGTTAACAACTCTTAATGCCTTTTTGGCTATCTAATATTTTAATATTGTGTGGAGCATGAGTGTGAATTATTTTCCTCTAATAGTGAAGTTTTTCTTAATAAAAACTTTTGGAATAGTTTTCTGAGAGGGAAATGGTTAATGTGGCAGTAGAGTAAGTGACTCCTCATCTCAATGAAGTTCACAGGAGATGAAAATCTCAGATGGTTTCTAAGTTTAAGAGATGAGGTTTTTCTTCTTCATCAGCTGTCATCATGTAAGCCCAAAAGAGGAGTCACGTTTTAATTTGTTCTTCTCTTGAAAAGAGATAAGACCTCACCATCATTTGTAGCTAAAATGTGGCAGTGAAGTTTCTGTTGACTTTGAAGACTGGAACTAGCTCCTACCAGCTCTGGAGACCCTATTGTTAAGTTTTCTGAAATGTTCTGAGCTGCTAAAGAGCAGAGCTGACCTGCAATGGCTAGCTTCCCAATCAACTGTTCAGCAGCTACTGGTGTGGTGCACAGGCAGTTGTTATCCATTTACCAGCACACTACTGTTTCCAATCCATCTATACTTTGGCATAAAATCCCCCTCCTTCTCAATTTTTATTAAAGATTTAATTGCATATAGGGAAAGCTAATGCAAACTAAGCTCAGAAAAGAAGTAGAAATTATTAAAAGTACAAAAGAAAAGAAAAGGAAAAAAGAAAAAGTATGTATGTATGTATGTATGTATGTATGGTATTTAGCTTTGATCGGGTATTTTCTCATGTCATTATAGATGTGCTTTTGAAGTTGTAGCGACGCTTTGGCAGAATCTCATCTGCCATCATCAGGCTTGTTATATTGGGTTCTCTGTGTGTCAGGCTTTCACAGCCGTTTCTGTTTTAAATTTGGTGCTAGCCTTGTGCTTTGTTAGAATGGTTTTTTCTTCATCCTGATTGGTTGGGAGTCTTGGTCTGTGTTTATTGGTCTTGGAGTTTGCTGTTTTCTGCTTGATTGGTATTTCTAATATCTTCTGTCTGTTTTGTAGAGTTTTTTGGTCTTGATTAGCTGGCAACATTGTGTTTCGTGTATTGGGTGTTTTTAGTGCGGCTTGGCTTCAGGTGAATGGCCAGCTATCATTTATTAGGAAGCTAGGGTTCATCTGGGTGGCTGACTGGGGTGTGTTTGGGCTGGAGGTATGGGGGGTGGTCTGTTTGTGCCCAGGTGTTTGTTTGGCTTGTGGTGTGGATATTTTTTTTGTTTGTGAGTGCAGGCTTCCAGATAATTGACAGTCTGGTGGAGTCATCTCTTCTATTCATGCTTTCAGGTCATTTTTCAATCTCTATGGCTTCTCTGATAATTCTGTAGCTGGGGTTTTCTATAGTGGCTAGGGTTTTGGTGCCATTGAAGTTGATGCTATGACCTGTGGCTTTCATGTGTTGGACTAGTGAGGAAGTGTATTCCAGCTTTTTACTGCATTTTGTGTTCATCAAGGTGGGTACTTATTCTTCTATTGTTCTGTCTGATGCATGTGGCCTTAGGAAACTATTCTTCCCCAATCTCCTGGGGACTCTGTTGCAGGCAAACTGAACCAGCTTGTAACCTTACTTCATATTTGTCTCCTGTTTCCAATGCCTGCCACATTTTCTTTGGGTGATTTTATACCTCTTTACCATTTTGGTCCCCTGCTTCTTCTTCTTTGCCTCGTCCTCTCTTTTAAAGGTTGGGACCTTTCTGTTTTCTGTGTTCCTAGTGCCATATGTTAATTTTGATTTAAGTACCTATGTGTTTGTTTTCCTTTGCCCTTGGGGTAGGCAGCTGGATGGACGGAAAACATCTTGGCTCATCCAGCAAGACTGAATGGCTGTACATACCAGCATCTCGGTCCAGTCAGGAATGTCCATTGTTGACCATAGGGGGAGTGGTGTTCCCCTGTGGATAGGGCGTGGAACCTGGGGTCCTCAGGATGCGTGGCTCCAATTGGAGGAACAGGTGGGGGACGTCCATGGGGGCCTTGCCCGGTCGGCTGTTCACCAGCTTCGCCTTTCGGACCGAGATGCCCGCGTACAGTCACCCATGCCCTTGTCACCTCAGACGACTACTGCAACTCTCTATTAGGACTGCCTTGCATACCATCCGGGAGATGCAGGGGTGCAGAATGCGGCTGCCGGGTGGTGATGGGAGTTACCCGATTCTCCCATATTACCCCCCCTGGAGCGGCCTGCAATTGGTTGCGGTTGCACTCCAGGGTGATTTTTCAAGGTCTGACTTTAACATCAAAGTCCTACACGACATGGGTCCACAATATTTAAGGGAGCGATCCTGCGATATCGAGTGCCACCCGCCTGCGGGCACATAATAAAGGACTCCTCGGGGTCCCGCGGCAAGTCAGTGTCGGCGGTCATGGACGAGCCTTTATGTAACGGTCCCGACTTATGGAAAACTGCCTCTGAACCTCCGTAGGGACCTCCGCACCTTCCGCCTGCGATTTAAAGACCTGGTGTTTGACCAATTGGCTTGCTGTGACTCCTTACCAGGGGTTATGGATAATTTTAAGTATCTTAATTTGGTTTATGGGCTTTATAATTGTTTAATCCTTTTTAAATATTTATTGTCTTGTAATTTTAATTGTGAGCTGCCCGAGTCTTGAGATCATTATAAGTCCAATAAAATAAAAATAAATAAAATAAAGTAAGATCTTGTGAAATACCCAATCTCTTTGTGGCATGTACACATATCCTAGGATATTCTGCTTGATTGGGGAGCATCTCTGACATGTCATTTGTTTCAATCCACTTGCCTGTTATCTTAGGCTTTCAGTTGTATTTAGGGTTTAATGAAACTGCATGCTAGACTTCATTTTATTATCTTTTATCCCATCATTTTATTTGTTAGTAATTCTTTCTATTTATTTTAACCTTGAGAACATTCTTCCATATATTTGGATTTCCTCTTTTTATAAAATGCTGAGAATTTCCCAAAACAGAGCTTTTCAGTAGTCTTTATGGGCACAGAAAAAGGGATCACAATATTTGAGTATCTCACTGCTAATCATAATTCCTCCTCCTCCTCCAGCATTTTTATTCTCTACTCTTATCAAAACATGTTCTATTATTCAAGGGGAATATATTTTGTACAGATAAATTATTTGTAGGTTACACATGTATCTTTTGAGTTGTCCCAATGGGCATTTTATGATATCTGTTTGTATTTATTTGTAACAAGAATATGTAAGCATTTTTCTGCATAGAGATTGTGATCGCATAAATTTGTACAATTTTAATCAATACAGATCTATATTGTCTCTCTATGTGCTGGGTATCTATAGCATCAACATTCAGCAAATGGATATTGCACTGCAGCTACTTCTTAAGTTAGAGTTTAGCAGTGAGGAAAAACTACTTAAGTAAATTTCTATAAACAGAGCTGAAAAGGTAGAACAAGCTTATTAAAATTAAATTTATTTTAATTATGAATGTATTGATTAGAACATCCAGGGCACTGTAGTTCAAACTGAGATTTTCTGTACTCCTAACAAATGTATTCCTTCTTGTTATTTTACATTCTTTTTTATCACTTTCATATTTCATTTTTAAAATTATGCAAGGTGTGTGTGTGTTTGTGTGTTAACCATAGCAACAGCTGAAAAGATTTCTGTTCCTTCCAATCAGGATGCTAAAATAAAGACAGTTTGGAGCTGAGGTATCAAACATAGATCTTCGTATGAAAATCCTGTAACTGAGTTCTCAGAACTGGTACTGAAAGCCAATGTCAGATCTGAGAATAAACTCTCTACCAATATCCTTTATTATGGCTAAATTTAAGGATGTGACTACACCATTGAATCACTGTACAAATGCTTGGTTCCAGCTAGTGATTATCAGATATTCCCCCTCTTTATTTAGATATATAAAATTAATGGACCTGATCATTTCTGTATTCTTTAATTGAATTAAGATAGACAATTTTAATTCATATATTTGAAATTATGGCTTCCACAATCCCCTTATTACTATCCATGCTGATTAAGGCTGATTGAATTTGAAATCCATACATCTGGAAGTCAAAGGGAAGGTTTCCTTCCCTTTGCATCTGTAGAGAAGTTAGTCTTCTACAGTAATGATTATTAAGGTTAGCATCCAATTAATCTCTCATTATCATACAATTAGGTAGCAAAATCATAGCCGAGAACAAAGGTAGCAAGATTCAAAGCAGCCCTTACCATCTATTAATACCTATCCATCTCCCATGAAAGTGATTGGGAAAAAAAATAATGTTTTTTTTCTTCTGACAAGAAATGTTGACTTGATTACAACACAGTAATACCCAGTCTAAACCAGTATTAATAAAGCCCAGTGTCATTGCTCACATCACAGCCTACATTGAAACAATCCATATCATGGTTTAAAATGATATAATTCACACATTAGGCTAAAATAAAAGTAGGTTTTCCACACATTATGCTGAAACTGCAACAAAAGCCCGCTCTACTGTACATGTGCATTTTATCTATTCTGGTAGATTGTTCAAAGCACCTGGTTTGGTTTAGTGGTTAAGGCATCAGGATGCAAACCGTAAGTTCTAGTCATGCCTTAGGCACAAAGCCAGCTGGGTGACCCCCTGGGCCAGTCATTTTCTCTCCGCCCTAGGAGACAATGCCAAACCATTTCTGAAAATAACCTTGTCAAGAAAGCTGGAATTTATCCAGGCAATCAACAGCAATCAAAAACTGACTAGAAGGATCTCTCTCTCTCCCCCCACCCTCCCTCCCTCTCCCTCTCCCTCTCTCTCTCTTTCTCTCTCTCTCTCACACACAACTTAATAGTTCAAATGCAGACCACAGTTTATATTCAGTTCTGATTGTATTGTGAATGGACACTTGTGGTCAATAAGATTGTCCTTGTCCTCTCTATTTTCTGTGACCATTTAAATTTGAGGAAGACAGTGATTAATGGACAGAGGATAATCTGAACTCTCATTGCTTAATGAATAACGTTTTGAACAATGGGGAATATGATCCTAAATTAGATCAGCAAATTGGATTTTATCATAGTTTTACATCTTTCAGATATTATTGTTCTGATTGAATTTAAAACTGTTTCAACATTTTAATTTAGTTTTAATTTTGGAGACAATCTGCAATATGAGTAAGGATCTCAAAGTTGCTGTGATTGGACTCTGGTTGCTTTATGACTATTTTGCATCCTTCAAAGTTTTCAAGCTTGCACTGCTGGAATTCAGCATCAAATAATTGGCCGTTCCCCACCCATGAACATGCATTTAAAGAATTCATCCTTTCTGCACCCAGTAAGAACATTGTGTCATCACAAAGCCCCTGGAGACCTAAAGAACATTTTAAAAAATGTTCTATAGCTACACAAAAGTTGCTTATCCCTAGTTAAACATGGATCTTGATTTGACAGGTAAGCTATTTCATTTTTTATTAATGTTATATAGATGACAATGGGTTAGACATTGTTTAGCAAAGAAATCCATTTAATAAAATACCTTAAGATTTATTGCTGAAATCATATCTCAGAGTTGAAACTTGCTTAGAAAGTTTTCTTAATGTATCAAATTTCCACAGCATTCTGTGGAACTGCTAATGGTAGAAGCAATTTATATTCAGCTGGCATATAAATAAGCTTATATATGTTTGATTAGGCAATTTAAGCATTGTTCAAAATGAGCTGCAATGAGATAACCTTCACTCACTTAATAAATCATCATTAATTTTAATCAGCTATATTTGTTGGGAGTTTTTGTGCCGCTAGCGCAAAAGGCTTAATTAGAATCTAATATAGCATTTACATCTGTGTCTTCTCTCAAAAAGGCTATTTTCATTATGTGTCTTTTTCTCTTGACATCTCATCAATGAAATGACCCCAGTTGACTTTTCAGTCCATGTAGCTGTAGCTGAAATAGGTGGCATTTTGCTAATCCGTATACTGTGTTTCACATTTCAGTCATGTACTGGTAAGGAAAGCGTTATCAAATTGCTGCTTTGCATATTGAAATGCTGAAATGCACTGTACGTTTGAAAAAATAATAATGATATTTATCTCAGTTTTCAAATATCCATTCCAGAAAAATAAGACAGCATATACAGTAGGTGTTATTAATTAGCTTAATCTCAGTTAATCCCAGTGGTGCTTTTTCAAAAGGCCACTAGACTTTGTTTTTCTTGAAGATGTTTCACTTCTCATTCAGGAAGCTTGAGCTAGAACTGAAGAAGCTATTTGGATGAGAAGTTTAACGTCTTCAAGGAAAAATGAAGTCCAGTTGCCTTTTGAAAAAGCACCTTTGGGAGGGGGTAGGATTCAACCAGCATTACTACTGGTTCGGACATTACGTTTTATGCTGCGCACACATGTAAAATAACCTTAGGCTGTGCCTCCCGGACAGCTGAGAAGTGCTGTGCGCAGGTGCACAGCATTCAAAAAGCCTCTTTTTCCCTGTTTTTTCAACCTCAGCTGTGCCGCGCAAAGCAGCGGAGGTTGGAAAAGCAGGAAATAAAGGACAGGTAAGAGCCCAGGTGGGCGGGTGGGCCAAACAGCAGCAAACAGAGAACCGGTTCTGTGTCTGCTACTCTTCAGAGGTACCGGAACCAGGCACAACCAGTAGCATCCCACCCCTGCTTTGGGACAGCCATGACCTGGATGACTGAGACAATTTCAGTTAATGTGCTCAGTTCAGAGGTGGTATTCAGCAGGTTCTGACCAGTTCTGGAGAACCGGTAGCGGAAATTTTGAGTAGTTCGGAGAACCAGCAAACACCACCTCTGACTGGAGATTTTACAATATCCTTCCTCTGCTACGCCCACCAAGCCACACCCACAGAACTGGTAGTAAAAAAAATTGAATCCCACCACTGGCTCAGTTAATTTATGACTGGTCATGGGAGAATATGTATGTATGAGAGGAAGACAGAGAGCAGAATCAGGACTATAGACATAGAAAAGGTGAGTTTTAACTCTGCTGTATGATGCAACTGACGTCAAGTAACTTCAATTCATATCAGCAAATATTCCTTTATTAATACAAAGAATCTTAGAGGGGTGATTTGTCAAGCATGTAGGTGATGGACTTGATAAAAGAGAATTAAACTTTTCCTCTCTTATTTTTGATTCTAGAAAATATTGCTAAATCCCAGACTCTTCTTCCATCCAACCACTGAAAGTTTGAATTTGAACATGATGAAGGGAAATGATAGTCCAGAATAAAGTCATATAACCAGAGACAGATTTGGTGGCTCCATGACAATATTTGAAAGCCCACCCCCAAAGTTGCCAGCAAATTATCATATGCATAATTAAAAGTGTACCTGAATGGTAATTATGTGAATTGTATTGAATTAATGTAGCTTAATTTTAGATAGTTTCAAGGGTTAATTACCATAAATCCAATTTATTTTCTGGCTGTATCCACTTGTTTTGGCCCTTCCTGCTGTTGTGAGAATGTACTTTTTCCCTGCTCAGCATATTAGAGGTTCTCAGAATTGCAAAATTATCTGATATAATCATCTTTCATTCTCTTGCTCTTTCTAGAAAAAAATATGCTATAGCATAGGTAGTTGTAGTTGCTTCTATATGGCTTTAGGCAATAGATTACATTTTTGTTTATGAATTTTAATTCTGTAAAATGGTCAACACTGATCCTGAATTAAATGTAAATATTGGAAACATCTGTGCTGTAAGTGTCTCTAGAAATAGGTCCATGGTATCCACATCACACTAAAGATGCTATTTTAGCATTTCCCAGACATCATAGTAGGGCAGAAGCTCAACTATATAAGCTTCATCTGAACTGGAACTGGACATGTCTAATCTAACAAGGAGGAGGACTAAGAGGTGACAGGATAGCAATCTTCCAATATTTGAGGGGCTGCCACAAAGAAGAAGAGGTCAATATATTCTCCAAAGCACCTGAAGGCAGGACAACAAGTAACAGATGGAAACTTATCAAGGAGAGATCCAGCCTACAACTAAAAACAAATTTCCTGTCAGTGAGAACAATGAATTAGTGAAATGACTTGGTTCCAGATGTTGTGGGTGCTCTAACACTGGATGTTTTAAGAAGAGATTGAACAACCCATTTGTCTGAAATGGTAAAGGCTCTCCTGCTTGAGCAGAGAGTTCAACTAGAAGACTTGCAAGGTCCCTTCCAACTCTGTTATTCTGAATTTAATTCTGAATTTTCTCTTGCTGATTATTGACTTGTTTTTTTTATTTAGATGTTGTCATCCCTTTGAGGCAGTTCAGACAAGATGCACAAACCATGTGCCTGTAATGCAACCTCTTAATGTAAGTTCAGGGGAAGGATTCGAATTTTTTAACAACCGGTTCTGTGGGTGTGGCTTAGTTGGTGGGTGTGGCTTGGTGGTCATGTTATTGGCTGGGCGTGGCCAACTCAATATCACTCACATCGAGGCATGCATCTCCTCGCCTGGCCTCTCATGACTGTGGGGATGCTGCAACAGTTGTAAGTGTGAAAAATGGTCATAAGTCACTTTTTTCAGTGCCATTGTAACTTTGAATGGTCACTCCACACATGCAAAGTACCAGCAAAGGAGGGGGAAAAACTCCAGAGAAGTTCCTGAGACAGGAAGTCTAGTCCTGCCAAGAATGTAATAAGGGTTAATGGAGAGGCAGTTTCTGTAAGCAACACCAGAATGTTTCCTTCCTACCTTCCTTACAGGATTAGGCCAGTAATTTCTTCTAACAACTGGTTCTCCGAACTGCTTAGAATGTTAACAACCGGTTCTAGACAATAGGTGCAAACTGGTAGAATCCCACCCGTGTAAGTTTACAGTAACAGAATCTTACACATATGCAAGCACCTCTCCTCTTTTACATTTTTCTCCCCTTACACTTTTCAGAAACCTAGGAAGACCCTTCTGAAATGCTTCCCATTGTTTGTACATATTGCATGAACTCAGTAAAACAGACAACATAGTAAAAGGAGCTTTAGGACAGCGTCATAGAATTAAGAACATTGTAGGCAAGATGTCTGAGACAGAATATACTGGTCTACAAATTATCAATCTCCAAGATAAAATGTGTTAATTTTACATATTTTGGTTAGATAAATAAGAAAACAGGTGATAAAGGTGCTGGTTGGCTAAAGTTTTCAAGATATTTCACAATAAAGATTTATACACAGGTGGGTAATTTGCCTATAGGGGAGAGAGATGTCTAATGATCATGATGCCTCATAACTTCACAACAAAATGCGGTAGAACAATGAAGATGGTACCACATGGAAGTGTATAAATTTATGTTCACTTTGCTTAGGTTCTATAAAGCACTTGGTGCAAACATGTCACTAAAATTCACTTCTTACACTCACATTTACACTATTTCCGTTTGAACTGTGGGGCAATGAGTGATGAGCATGGGGAGAGATTGCACCAGGATATTGCAGGCATGGAGAAAAGATACCAAGGGAAATGGTGTCCGTCCATGCTTGCTGATTACTGCTGGAATGATCCTACTGCAGTTCACAAGACAAAAGCCAAAAGTGGAGTTTAGATACCAAATAAAGATGGAACCTTGTTGTTTAATCCGATGTTACAGTAGAGCTTGTCAGTTTTTCATGCAAAAATCATGAAAACATTACATGAAAAACCAATAAGCTAATGGAAAGTTATGATACTGGTATCAATAAAAAGATAAATTTATAATGATTGGTGTGGCACCACTCTCATTGCTAGATCACATTTTGCAGAAACGTTATGGAGCGTAATCGCACACCCCCCTCATAATTTTGAATTATTTTGATTCAATTTTGACCTGAAGCTGTATCTTGGAAACTGGAGACAATTAAGACTCAGGATTTAACTTTCCTTTATTAGTGACTCAATTCTAGAAAAATTAAGCTACTTTCATTTCCAACGCTCTCTCCTTATAGACCAGTGATATTAATTTTAAACACACCCGCATGGTATTTTCTTCCCATTGCATCCTATGTTTGATGTAGATGTTATTTCCTCATGTTTTCCTCTTTTCTTTGTTCATTTAAGTCAGTGACCCAGTAAGCAGGCGTAAGAAGTTCAAAATATTGAAATAATTTTAGTTGATAGTTACTAGCTTTGAATGAAAAGTAATTAATTATCCCATTAACTGATCCATTAACTAATCCTTGAGCCAGCTATCTTCTGTGTTGACAGTGGAACAATTTGCCCCCCCTTTCCTTTCAAAATGATCTGAATCAGGAGTGCCCATAGGGAGGATCAAAACATCAAAAAAAAAAAAGGAAGCCGTGATTGAATAATAGAAAGCCTGGCTCTTTTTAAAACATGTATCGATGTTACAGTACGAAGGGGTGGGACATTAATTACTAGATCATGGCCATCATTTTGACTCTTTTTGACATTCACATCCATCGCTGCTGTCCTCTATAGAATTGTTAGATGATTGATGATCTTCCTGATGATCCATGACCACCAGTAAGACAGTGGAATTCTGAATTCTGAATATGATGTGACATGCATTGCCTCTTTCCTAGGCCCAAATGGAATTACTTGCTGTCATGAGGATTGTGGGTGGAGAGTATCTCTGGAATGACAGGAGTTCAGCTTCTAGCCCCTTAATAAACACCTCTTTATTTGTTATTTTGACCATCTCAGGCAGTTGTCAGTTCTTAGATTGTTACAGAACTTTGTATCTTAGGCTAAGGCAAATAGAAAATGCTTGAAACAGCTTATTTTTTTCCAAAATAAAGCAGATTATTACAATAATTCAAAATATGTATTACATTTCAGATTACAACATTATACATAAATTGAAGCTGGTTTATTGTTTTGAACATAAATCTACCTTCTATATTCAATAGCAGCAATAGGTTTAACAAGAATTCAATTCGTGATTCTGCTTTTCCTCTAACAGAGAGCTGTGGGTTGTCATTGCTTTTTCTGTATTTAAGATATGAAGAGAGAATTATGTAGGCAAGTGTTTTGGAAATGTCAGGTGCCAATGGGTTGAGTGAGAAATGTTTGTTGAAAAGTGAGAAAGCATCAGTGATATCATTATGCTTTGTGAGCCAAATGGATTTTCTCCAACTGGGAATGTTAATCTAAGGAATAGAGGGATAAAATATTTGTCTGGAGAAAATATCTCGCATATTGGCAGTGAATAAAATAAAAAAGACACTATATATTTAAATTTTAAACAGAATGTATCATGGATTGCCTTGCTATTAGTGTTGTTTTTCATTGGTTTGTTATCCTTCATTATGTTGATGAGCAATATATATTCTGGAGATATGTTTTATCTGAAGGCACTATACATGCAAGAATAGAGAGGGTGGGGGAGTTGAAATCAACCCTGTCATAGGTGCATGCTAACAGTACTATACTCTGGAGTCAAAAGTTGTAATTTTCAAAAATTAATCTTTTAGACATCTATCATAGGGTATTGAATAAGATAGTCCAGATCCAGTCTATCATAAAAGGAGGGACCGGCACAGCTAGAATGTGTCCTTGTCATTGTTTTCACACCTATGCAGGTAGTCCTCAACTTACAATAGTTCATTTTGTGACCATTCAGAATTCAAATGGAACTGAAAAATGTGACTTATGACTTTTTTTCATAATTACGACCTTTGCAGCATTCCCATGATCATGTGATCAATATTCAGATGTTTGGCAACTGGTTCATATTTATGAGCTTTGCTGTGTCTCAAGGTCATGTGATGTCTCAACAATGAAAATGTTTGGGTTCAATTGTGGCCATAAGTCGAGGTCTACCTGTACTTAAAGAAGTTTACTTCCTTGCCAACAAGGCTCTCTCAAAGAACTGAATATCACAAAGTTGGAGGCCATTCCTTTCGTGTCTCCAAGATGTATTCACTAACTCCATCACTCTCTGGGTGATTTTTTAAAATTGTTCCTTTCTCTATAGTTCCAAGAATCTTGATCATCATCATTTCATTTCCACTTTTCCTAAACTTCATTCATTCATATGATGTCTGTTGTCTTCTCCCATTATGAGATTAGTAATGAAATACCAGTCTGGGTTTTAAAACATCAGCAGCTTTTCAAAGGCTTCAGTGTAATTTCAGTATTTTCCTTCAATCACTAATAATTCATCCCCTCAAATCCTGCTCTTCAACTTTACTTAAGGGTTTCTGGATATGGTTTGGGTTTACAGGAATTGACATTGCTCAAGAATCTGATTTTTTAATGCCCTAGTAGAATTTTTCAAGGTTGTGGATATCAATGGAGATCCAGATAAATAATTGGAAATTTGATTTAAAAATCAGTTAAGTTTTCTATTACATGTTCCCCAACCAAATAGATGATGGTAATGGTCGTGTTGATCATATAATTCAATTTGTCTCATATCCTTCTACCTAACTGGATTGATGGAAAGAGTGGGTTGTAGAAGATATAGCCAGAACAGTTGTACACTGATTTAAAAGGCAGGAGAGGGGATCTGTGATAGAAGGTAGGGAATTGTATGGTTAATCACTTTTGGACTAACCAAGGTAGCTTCTTTGGGAAGCACCTGGTAATCTGAAAATATATTCATTTTGCACAGACCTCACAATGACACTGACTATATTCATTCCCAAAGTTTTTTCCATTTTTGTCACTGCAAGTTGAGACTGATTGTAGTTAGAGATATTCAAGTTGTTCTTGAAAGGAGTTGTATGTGTGGGGGTTTGCTTTTCTTCACAGATGCAACTGGGGCACATGTTTTGCACAAGTGAGCTCTCATTTGCAGAAATATCAAATCTGGAAGCATTAATAAGTAATAGAATTCAGAAACACATCTGCAGAGCATTTGGAAGTAGTTTAATTGAAATTGAATGAAAAACAGCATTTCATGACTGTATAATTTGGGACTTTGGAGTCAACAAATATCAAGTCACAGTTAAAATCTCACCACTAACCTATGGAATCTCTAGAGAACCTACTTCCTCTAATGGGGGAAATTTTGCTAAGTTCAAATAGTAATTTTACTATGTTTGCCCTTATCTACTGCCCCAGCCTCCTTCTAGCAAGATAATTAGATCTCTTTAGGCTTTATTTGGGTCTATGCCTAAAAGGAACAAGGGCAGCATTTTGTATGTTTTATGAATTATTTGGGTGCAGGATGGGAATAAACAAGAAAACTATGTTTACCCAATATCTGAAACATTTGGGTAGCACTATGCAAAATAAGGATTTTAGGCTCAGTGTGAGGAATATAAAAATTATCTGACCAAAATTTGGAATTAATAACACTTAGATATAATATATAGACAATAATATTTTTACAACCAAGAATCAACAGGAGTAAAATTTGCTGCCAGGAGAAAAAGCAAATGTTCCAACTTACATTCTGGATTCCAAAAACTCAAAAGACATCTTCATGGTTAACCTAAAGTTTATATCATCATGAAGATTTAAATTCAAAATTTCAGAAAGCAAGTCAGTCACTGGAGGTGTCAAGCGAAGGTTGAGTTTTTTAAGCAAGTGTCATGGCAAGGACTAAATACAATAAGAACCACTGTGACCTGAATCCAAAGAATACATAGCACATGCAGCTGAGCTGTTGTGAAGACTGATTGCAACATGAGACTATGCATGTGGGGAATTTCAAACATGGGTATTAGGAGAGTACAGTTGGCTGTATTCTGTGCTGACTTCTAACAGCTTTGGAATGGACCTTCCTTGCTATGTTTCTCTGTGCAGCCAAGCTCTCTCTCTCTGCTTTCTATCTGTTTGATGAATATGGAAGCATTCCCATGGGGGCCAATGAGACTATTCGAAGTCTGAATCATACGAGCAAAGATCAAAAGCGATAGGCTCTAATGTCATCTCATCATTATTATTAGAGCCAGGACATACTGTATCTGACTTTGTCTTACCTTGGTTCTTTCTTTTCATCTGAAGATGCCTGTTCAGCCAAGGCTGTAATATTGGTAAAGGGTAATTCCAGTAGAAAGGCACAGTAAAGTAATTTCATGACATAACAAATAGGAAAGAGACATTGTCAAATAATTTGCTGATGTTTCTAGGGCTACCAGGTCTTGGCACAAAGGATCTATACAACCACAGGATGTGAGCAAAGAGTGAAAGGTTTTCATCTCTTTGTTGTTGTCTAGCAGTTATATAAATTCTTCATGTCAAGGTCCTATTTTAACTGTATTCTTACTGCATGTTACATCTTTGTAAATTATATGACATAATGGTATGTGGAAATGACCCTGGAGACAGGAAGACAATAGTCTGATAAAAGAAACTTGAGTCTGAGAAAGGAGATATTTGATTAGATTAGATTAACAGAATTGGAAGGGATCTTGTAGGTCATCTAGTCCAACCCCGGGCCCAAGCAGGAGACCCTACACCATTTCTGACAAATGGCACTCCAATCTCTTCTTGAAAGTCTCAAGTGATGATGCTCCCACAACTTCTGAGGGCAAGCTGTTCCACTGTTTGATTGTTCTCACTGTCAGAAAATTTCTCCTTATTTCCAGGTTAAATCTCTCCTTGTTCAGTTTCCATCCATTATTCCTTGTGGTCAAAGTTCTCACAAAGAATCTTTTCTAGTTTTAGGAGAGTAAAAATGAGGGATGGGGGAAGTACTTTCAGACTTGCAAGATTCTGATAATGTAACTTTACAGTAAAATATAACGATAATGTGCTTTTTTTCCGGACTAACTTGTACGGCTTTAATAAGCGTTTATTAAAAATAAACTGCATCAAGTGACATGGTTCTTGAATTCTGGTCTAATCAACCTGAATTCATAATCTAGCAAATATTTCAATAGGTATGTTTACGTGCAGAGCAATCATCGACAGATCATCTCTATTCATCTGCATGAGTTTCAAATGATTGGAATTTTTGCCCAGAGCCAATAAAATTGCAGTTGTGTCACTGCTTAAATTTTGTTCTTCTCAACAACAGAAACAACAAAATATTCAACTAGATAGAGATAATCCATGTCATCATCTAGTTTGTTATAACTCTTTTTGAAAGAACAGTATAAAAAACTCTTCTCTATGTTCAGAATGGGTTGCTGCTTATTAAATGTCATGTAACCATGGAAGTTAAAGACAGTAGAAGAATTCTTCATCATTGTTTGGAGCGCTGCTGTAATTAGTTATTGATTCACTTTGCTTTTTTTTTTAAACATTACCACTTGGTAAAATCAGTGGCAAAATAGTACTATTGATCTGAAATTCACTCAGGATTTTTTTTCTAAGTAGTTAGCAAAGGTTGTGGATGAGACAGAAAATTATACATAAATTTAAACTTTTTATTTTATATGACATACGTGTGTTTGCTATGTCTCCCTTAATTGACAATAAGTTCTGTATTAGATATGGTATCTTTCCTCCCATAAGGGCTCTGCTTATACTATATTCTGGTATAGTAGAAATGCCTGTTAAGATGTTAATTTCCCTGGCCCCTCCTTAAGTATACACTGTACACTGCAGAAAGTTATATTCTGCAACTATGGAGTCTTTAATGCTCTCTGAGTTGGTTGCCTACAGAGATTCTAAATCATCCAGGTCATTGTTGTCCCCAAGTTGCTTTTTCATGAGGCAACTGGACTTTCTTTTTTCTTTGAAGATGTTTCACTTCTCATTCTAGAATCTTCTTCAGCTCTTCAGAGAAGCGAAACATCATCAAAGAAAAACCAGAAAGTCCAGTTGCCTCTTGAAAAAGCACCTTTGGGACTCTGAGTTGGTTGCTTTCTGGCAGACATTTCATTACCATACTACATAATATCATAAATGAAGAAAGAATAAAGAATAAAGAAAAATAATAAATGAAGAAAGGGAATGAGGTTTGGTAGTTTCTTGCTTGGGGTATTGTTTATTTTTTTTGTTGTTGTTTATCTCATATTGATTGTGTTGGTCTTGGTGTTAATCTCTTCATCTGGGTGTTGATTGCTGGTTAAGAGGTATTTTGATCTTTTTAATTTTTCTCTTTTGAATGGTAAGTAGATGTCATTTATCTCTTTGTGTCTGTTGATGACTGATTTGTCTGAGTGGCAGGTTTCTAGAAATTCTCTAGCATTTTTGGATTTGGCTTGGTCTAGGATGCTCTAAAATTGTTGGCAAAAAAGAAAGGGAAAGTTATGAAATACTTTTATTTAGAAACATGTTTGCTTTGATGAAGATTATAGCTAAATGAAACATTTTGTAATCCATTTCCAGTTATTTCTATCAGGATGATTTTTGTGCCTTTGGTTATTAATACACTAAAGAAAACCCTTCAACATATATAGAGCTACACAGATTCTGAAGCAGCTGCATATGCATTCAAACTCCAAGCTCTTTTTCTCCAAGCACTCTGAACAGTTGTGAGCAGGTGCAAGTTCCTAGAATTGGTCAAGTTAGTTTCTCAGATGCCAGTAAATTATCAGCTTTTTGCAGTCCAGTATTTGCATCAAATCATTTGACTTTCATTCCTAGCAAAAATCTTTCTGGCATAAGCATGTATTTCTCCTAATTGTATTTTCTTTTATTGAAACCCCCCCCCCCAACACCCTATGAATCCAACTTTCAGGAATACTGTTTAGCAGAATTTATTGGGGGAAAAAGCAGGTTGGGTGGTATTAAATATCGAACTACAGTCAGCGTTGCAGTATTATTTTTCTTTATTCATATTTGGATATATGATAAATAATGCCAAATGTTAAGTTTGCATGAAGAGTCAGACGCGAAGAGCTTCAGTGAAGAGTTTATTAGTGACTACAGCTTGAATGGACCCGTCTTGGCTGGCTACGGCTGCTACTTATAGCCAGCAGCCGCAGTTGCCAGCCAATCAGAGTGCAGGGTTTTTCAGCACTTTTCAAACCAATCATATTTGACATTTTACAAGAACAATTCAAACTAAACCAATGACATTCAAACCTACATACATAACACCAAACTTTTCTGCTGCTGACCTGCTCATTGTCAAGATGATTAATGGGCTCCTATGAAAGGGATTTCATAATTCTATCCCACTGGGTTTTATCTTTGAGAGGATAATAGCTTCCCTCAACAATCTCATCAGTTTTTTTTCTGCAATGGACAGAGAATGCAACTTCCCCACTATCAGAGCTTTTGCTGACAGACACAGCTTGGTAGAAGCTTCTAGAACAGCCGTGGGCAAACTACAGCCCGGGGGCTGGATCCGGCCTGTTTGGCTGTTCTATCTGGCCCACGGAGCCGAAAGAGCGGAGGGTTCTCTTGCTCTCCCAGAAGGCTACGTGAAGTAATCTAACTTTGAATTTATATTAGTTCACACAAACACTCCATCCATGCTTTTGTTCTGGCCCTCCAGTCCAGTTTAAGAACCCATTGTGGCCCTCGAGTCAAAAAGTTTGCCCACCCCTGTTCTAGAAGGTTTCAAGTATGTAACACTGCAATATAGTACATGATTAAATGTCCAGTTAAAGGATTCCTGAAATCTCTGAGAGACTTTGCAGTTTGTAGGACTGGTGCTCCTATCAAACATTATCTTGTTCTTTGAGACACTTTACAGAGATGGCTAACACATGATTTAGGCAATTTAATTTGCTAGTTGTGTTACAGCAAGCCAGGATAGAATGAAGATGGCATCCAGCCATGAATCAAGATATTATTATTTTTAAAGCCATCCTGGATTAGGGCTTGGATGGGCTTTCTTCTTCTAATAATATATGCCAATCTAATAAATTGAGGCAGGGCAGTTTCTTTTTCTATCTCCTCAATCCAGGTTCCTTTGAGCATCAGAACAGCTCTATCCCTTTTGACATTTAGGAAATCTATATAGACTTGGATGTGCCAACAGTTCTGTAGGTTAAACAGTATGACTGGTCCTTCTAGCAATGGAAAGTGGTTGGGTTGATTGTTCTTAATTCCTGTCTTAAATGTGTAGTTGCATGGATTGATGCAGTTTAATGCAGATTTTGCATTCAGCAATATAGCACGAAAGTATCATTGCTGAATCAAATGATTGTACTGTATTTGGTCTTCTAGAAAAGATGCTGCTACAAAGTCAGCTTTCCAGATGTGAAGTTATGAATTCTATTGGCAGTGAAACATAACATTGTGAATGTCCTTGCATCATTATTCCAGTTCAGTGGAGCCCAACAAAGCAATACTGCCTGGTCAGCCAAGACTTCTCCTTGTGCTCTGAAGTCAGGAAATGTTCTCTCAAGAGAATAACTTCCTATTGAATATGAAGGGTTGATTCTGGATGCTGAATTATAGTTCAGTATAGTTCAGTTCTTTATGAGTCTATACTCAAGAACCTCTTCTCATTTGTTATTTTGACCATTATACTGCCTTCTAAATTGGGAAATAGTTTTTGCGGTATTGAAAAGTGATTTCACAGCCACCAATTTTTAAAAACAGTACCAGCAAAATTTTTCAGCTGCTTTCACTTATTATTGCTTTCACTACACACTCCCCCTCCTCCTCTCTCTCTCTCTCCCTCCCTCCACTCTTTATGGAACTGGGATTAGTTCTGGAGTGTTAAAGTAGATTTTAACCAAAAATCTTTTAACCCAAAGTGTTCATTAAAGGATTAAAGAATGGATTAATGAAAGTGTTTGAGACACTGGGATGAGAATGAAAGAAAGGGAATAAAATGGTGAAAAAGTATGAATGATGACTATGAAAGACAAGAAAGGAAAAGATCAATCAGTCAAGATTCAGATAGTGTCAAGACAAGAGACAATCCTCCATTTTTCAAAAGTAACTGGAAAATCCCTTCCACCTCAGAGTGATGAATATGAGTCATGATCTTCAGGTCAACAGTTTTAGCAACACAGACAGCATGCTGACATTAATAGACTGTTGCCTTGATTGGCTTTGATAACTGGAAGGTAATGTGGAAGGATAAAAGCAATATCAAAAAGGAGGGACTTTGAGAAAAATGGCAGAATTTGAAACACTATAATAAAACCAAGGTCGCCTATTAAGATATATATCACCTGAGATGCTAGAACACTTGTTAAATCCTTTGAAACAAAAAAAACTATTGGTTCTAAAGATATTTGTTATCAATAAAGCAATTTGATATAGAGATGCTGAGAAATGAATTAGAGGTTCCTATATTGCCTAGACAACGAGAGAATGTTTTAATTTCTACAGCAAGAATATCAATGGATCTCAAATTACAACTTCTACAACCAACAAGAATATTTAGAATTTATTGGACTATTTATTGGATTCTATCAAGGTAGTCTTACAATAAAGTAGACTAGTTCATCTAATTGTGTTTCCTGACTGGTTTACCTGAAAGGGTTGACGTCAATCTTGAAAGTCTGAAAGCACAAACTTACTGTTGCCACTTTTAACTGCTTGGTCCATTAGGACAGATTTATTTTCTATGACCACTAAGCCACGGAAGCTCCTACCTTTCTTGTTTGATTGTTTCCTAGGCAGCATCTCTTCCCCTCATTCCCCAAGGTCATCCACACATTCCATTATGCAACTTAGGTTGAGGAGAGACAGCTAGGTAGCTCAGATGAAGGGTCCATTTGGAACTGGACAACATCTAAACCAAATGAAGTAAATTATATAGATACATCCATCCGTAATAAGTGAAGGTCGTATTGTACAGAGTACATCCTTGATATTCAATGAGTTTTAATCAGTCAATCTGTCATTATCTAAAGACTATTTTAAAGCTCATTTTAAAAATATATTGCAGGTTTCTCTAACCATATCATGGTTATAAAGCTATACAAGGCAAATATTATCTGACCTCACCGAATTTCAGATAATGACATTACATATAGAATGTCTGGAAAATAGTAAATACAAGTTAGTCATATTTCCATGTATAAACAAGCTTGGACTGAGGGTCAGGCATTGTAAATTTCATATCTCTTTAATGTTCCTGCTTTATTTAGTGAGGAGAATGCATATCTAAACTTCATATATATCATTTGCTTATAGTCCACAAAGTGGTTTCTTAATCTAAATGATCAGAATAATTCAATTATTTTGTAATAATGTGTTCCTGTGAGACTGGACTATAAATCATTAGTTGTCTTATTTAGTCATCAGAATAAAACTCTTTCTCTCCATTGCTTGGATGTTTAGAATTATAACCAGTAAGCCATATCCCTATATAATTATGGAAGTGTACTAATGATCAGAGTAAACCTCAAATGCATTACAGCTTTTCCATTTGTGGGCAAAAACTTCTACCACACAGAAGTCAATGAAGTAGAATTAATTTAGTGATACTTTCCTCAACTCTTAAGGGACAGCAGCTCACAGGCATAAGACAATCATTTCTTGTATTAGCAGGGTGTTTCTTAAGGGAAAAACAAAATTGGGATTGCATAGAAATGGAGTTATTTTTGATCCTCTCCTGTAGCAATTAGAAACAGCTGCAAAATGATAGCAAAGCCATAGGGATACAGCAAACCAATAGAAAAGCAAGTAGTAAATAAATATGTCCACTGTTTTAATAGGAAGAAAAAGAAATATGTGAGCTTTAGTTTAGTTTTCTAAACTAAGACTTTAGACTTTAGTTTTCAAAAGGAGGAGGAAGACAAGGACATCATAAAAGTATGTACTTGTTTTCCTATTCTTCTCTCCCTAAAGTGCATGGGAGAAGATGAATTGAATTTGCACTAGAAAAAGTATATTAATAATATCAGTATCTCTGTAGAGAAAAGATTTGTAATTATGTTGAAGAGGCTTGTTGCATTAGGGGCCATTATATTTATATCAAGGATATGCAATAAACTTCAAGTCAACATTGCCATCGTTTCTTCCTAAATCACCTATAGGACCAGAGGTAGTATTCTGGGGAACCGGTAAATAACACCTCTGACTGGCCCCGCCCCCATCTATTCTCTGCCCCCAAGTCCCAGCTGATCGGCTGGGCCTTCTCTTGTTGCCCTGCACAGGAGAACGGAGCTGGAAAGTTAGTGGGGTGGGGAGAGAATGGGATTTTGCAATAACCTTCCCCTGGAGTGGGGTGGAAATGGAGATTTTACAGTATTCTTCCCCTGCCACACCCACCAAGCCATGCCCACCAAGCCATACCACACCCACCAAGCCACATCCACAGAACTGGTAGTAAATTTTTTTGAATTCTACCACTGTATAGGACCATGGAAATTACAGCTTTTCCCCCGCTAGCAAACACTCGGAAGCTATTAATGGATTCATCATCATCATCATCATCATCATCATCATCATCATCATGTGTTATTCCTGTAGAAGCAGGGTCCACTTTGCAGATGGAGGATTGCCATCTTGCATGATCAAACACAGCATCCAGGTCATGTCTGCATTTTGATGGAGATGGCTGATGATCCATGGATTGTGACAAAAAACTAACCGATCGGCATGTCACCTGGGTCTGACATTGGTTTGGTCTGTTTTCATCTCAGCACCACCCTAGTGGGCAGGCAGTATCCAGCAGCACCAGCAGGTGCCTCACTGTCAGCTAATGGAAGTTGGTGGTGAAATAATAGATTATGATAAAAATTAAACTCCTTCTCAAATGTACCATGGCTTCAATAAAGAATATTACCATTTTTTGCAGGCAGGAAAAAAAAGATCAATATGCTTTATGTAATAATAGTACTATCCAGGCATTGTTTAAAAGAAAAACACAAGACTAGTCAAATCTTTTCAACATTTAACATCAAAGGCATCACATAGCCCCACTTTTAAGCATGGATGCATACAATGCAAACTTATAGATGAACTGGACCTTCCCACATAAAGTCATATATATGAAGGCCTCCAGAAATCCTACACAATATTCTACTCGCAGGTAATCCTCATACCTATAGTTATGGGGAGACCACTCTTTACAACTATTTATCTTCCGAATATGCAGAAGAATCCATCTAGTAAGCAAGTAAGGATGGTGGGATTATTTGGAAGAACATTTCCCTTACTTTGGATCCAGATACTCTTTTAAAGAAGAACAACTATAGGCCTAATTTCTAGAAACTTTCAGTGACATCTCTCCAAGTCAGATGGCATCAGTTGGGCCACTTTGTGTTTATACACCCTACATTTTTGCAGTTGATCAATCTGCAGTATGCCATCACCAGAAAAGTAAGGAAGCAAGATGGCTATAAAATGATATCCTTATTAGAGTAATGGATATGCAGTTAAGGCTAGCCAGTTTGGTTTAATGGTTAAGGTACCAGTCTAAAAATCAGGAGACTGTGTGTTCTTTGGGCCAGTTAATCTCTCTCAGCTCACACTGTCAGGTTTGGATAACAAGCTGGTCAGTCAATTCCTGTCATAACAATAAATCGACACTTGGTTGGTCCTCCAAAAGCAAACCCTACAGTTATAAGAAAATGCTAGAAAAAAAAATAGTGGGCATACAGTTGATTTTAGTTTTTCTTGTAGATAATCTGCTACTGGTAACACTTTTCAGCATAGTTTTAAGGAAATAAATCTACTTGTGTGGAAAAGTCATTTAACAAGGAGAGTACTACTTATATTAGATTGCAATGTTGCAGGAGGATCATAAGAAAATCCAATGTATTTGGGTCACATGAAATTTGGGTAAATAGAGGATTTGATATCATGATTTTTCATATAGCCTAATTTCTTAGAAACTTTTCTAGCAGTCTCGCATTAAATTAATGTGCTATGCACAATATTGGAGTCAGAGCAATACTATGCCAGCATAAAATGTGCTATCCCCACTGCTAATCCCTAACCTACTTCTACTGCTTCCATTTCCTATCATTACAGCCCCTTCAAAATAATAGGTGATAAGGGCTAACAGGTTTTCCACACTTTGAAGCTGTCTTTGCAAAGGGATTAAAATACTACTTGAAAAATGGTGCAGCTACCGAAAAAATGAACCTTCATTGACTGGAGATAAGACAAAATCTGTATCATGAGGACAGGGCAGAGATAAAAACCCTACAATGCTAGGCCTTTTGTGCTGTGATTAGATAAAAATCAGGAAAACTCCAATTGTTGCATTTACACTCATGTATTCATTCAGAATAAGCCCTCTCCTTATTTAGTTAGTGAACAGTGAGAAAAACGCACTGTGGTAAGTGAAACACAATGCCTCTACTAAATGAAGTTTATTAGTTTTGTATTCTATATATATTATTCAAGAGTGCAGTAAATTTAATACGCTTTTTTTGAACACTCATAGTTTCTGTAGACTGTAAATCAGAATATGAAATGCTTTGATGAAGGGCTCCAAACTATATTTTCCTCCTGCAGATAAGGAGTTATCAATCTCCTTTGGTGGCACATATTCTGTTTTTAAATTGGATTGATTTCCAAAAGAACTTGGTAATTTGATATTGTAATGTGTATGGGCAAAAGTAACAGGCTTCTTCAGTCTTTAACACACCTGATGTGTACTGAAAATTAGAGATTGCTTGTCTTTAGCTGCTAAGTGTTTTACACCAGAATCAATATTAAGGCCCATCACAGTAGGTAATTACCATTTGTGAGCTTCAGTACATCTTGGTATAGATGCCATCAAAAAAGCTGAAAATAAATTGCATTTATTTAAACTGCATTTAAATCAGGAGGCAGGGTCACTGTTAGATAACGGCAAGAACAACAGATTTTCAATGGCATTTTTTCCCTCAGATTGAGTTGTAGGGAATGAGAAATCTGTTTATCTCAAATGAAATTTAATCTGTAGGCAGTGATATAATATATGAGGAGCAACTGAAGGGAATTGGAAAAAATGTCTTTACATATTCCTGGGTTGTGTTAAACTTATCAACTCTTGCATCTTATAGCTCATTACAAGTCACCATAATGATAACAATGAAGGAGGTTAAATATGAACTTTCTTAGCATTTGCTAACAAAATAGAAAAAATACAATTAAAAGTAAAATATTAATATCTTAAAGGACTGTGATATAGAGAAATATAAAAGTAGCAAAGTTTTAGTGTGCTGATACCCCTTGAGAGCCTTTAAATTTATGTGTAGTGAGTGTGACTGTTTTAAAAGTGACTTAAATATTAGTTTCATTGATTTCATAAAATGGATGCTTTAACTGAAATGATTAATTCAAACTCATGCTTTAAATAAATCTAATTGAAAGCTCAAAAGACAAGTTCTGTCTCTTTTTTTCAATTTATATTATATTGTAATTCTGAAAATTAGGGATTGCTGGTCTTTAGCAGTTAAGTGTTTTACACCAGGATCAATGTTAAGACCCATCACAGTAGATAATTACCATTTGTGAGCTTTAGTACATCTCTGTATAGATAGCAATTGAAATTCACTTGACCAAACAACTTATACAAAGACTCAGAATTAAACTGCAGTTTACATACTATGACCAAAGGTCAGCAACACTTCCTAAAAAGATAAAATCAAGGGTTAGGTGATTCACTTACAGTACAGCTGTTTCCTGCTCAATTGTTCTTTTTTGTTGTCTAACAGGTCACTGTTTTGTTATTTGGATATCTCTCAGGAACTAAACTCTGAGTTTTGTTGTCTGTTGCTAGAACAAAATGTGTCCCGTTTGTTTTCAGTCTCTGGATCTTTGTCTTGCTCTTGGTAGCATTGCTTAAAATAATTTCTTATTGTTTAATTTTTCAGCAGCTGACTTGAAGAATCTGGACTAGGGGGCTCTAAGTCAGATTTATACTTTTCCAGAAAAATAAACATTGAAATAAGAAACTATATGTAAGTGCGTAATAGCATGGCATGTTCGTTCTTCAAAATAGTTGGTCCCCTTTTTTTTTATGTGAACCAGATGAGATTTGAAGTAAGGATTCCAGTCAAGAATAGAACAAACTCTTACAGGATGGCTGCAGGAAATAAAAAATAGTCAAGATGGTAGCAGTGACTTTGTGATTGAAAATGAGTGGGGCCTTGATTTCATGGGCCTGACTGCCATATTTATTTATTTAGAAGATTTATATATTAACTTTTAAAACCCTTTTTGACCAATCCTTCCACAGATGCCCCTGACTCCTGGACACCATCATCAATTAAGTTGTTTCTAGTAGTTGTTTTTATGCTAATTTTAAGTTTGTTTTTTTTAAAGGTGTAATTGAAATTTTCTGATGACTTGGAACAACAGAAAGAAACTTACACAACTAAGGTATTCAGTTAGTTACTTAATCCAGTTAGCATGTGTATTGGAAATGAGTAGATAACATCAAAAGAAGATTTTACACTCCCACTTTTCACTGCTAAAATTTTCCACTGCTAAAATTTCTTAGCCTGGCTTCTTGCTTTACTTCAAATTTTAGATTTTCAAATATTTTTTCATCTCATTTTGAAATTTACCAGTTTTTGTAAGTGTCTCTCTAAAACAATCTTTTTCTGATTTTGTAGCAGTCATATCAAGAGATGTAACTATTTCCAACATGAGAGGACTGTGGTGAACTACTCTGTCATACAACTTAAAAATGAGAAACCACTCAATTATATAAAAGCACCAGAAAGATTGTAAACTCTACAGGATACAAATGCAGTCTTTTAACAGCTAAGCTGTCAAAGCTCTCTGCTTGGAAAAGAAGAATTAAGCTGGTTCCATATTCTTGCATAACAGAATATTTTCTTTCTATTCTATTAATGTAGAGATTTGAGGATTTAGGTAATTTTTTTATCAAGACATAAACTGAACACAATTCTATTCCATCTGTAATTGTAAAAACAAAACGAACCAAAATAACTCTCCATGCAGCTATTGTATCTATAAATACAGGTGAAACTTGAAAAATTAGAATGTCGTGCAAAAGTTCCTTTATTTCAGTAATGCAACTTAAAAGGTGAAACTAACATATGAGGAAGAATCATTACATGAAAAGCAAGATAGTTCAAGCTGTGATTTGTCATAATTGTGATGATTATGGCTTACAGCTCATGAAAATCCCAAATCCACAATCTCAAAAAATTAGAATATGACATGCAATCAATAAAACAAGGATTGTACATAGAACAATATCGGACCTCTGAAAAGTATAAGCATGCATATGTACTCAGTACTTGGTTTGGGCCCCTTTTGCAGCAATTACTGCCTCAATGCGGTGTGGCATGGAAGCTATCAGCCTGTGACACTGCTGAGGTGTTATGGAAGACCAGGATGCTTCAATAGCGGCCTTCAGCTCTTCTGCATTGTTCGGTCTCATGTCTCTCATCTTTCTCTTGGCAATGCCCCATATATTCTCTATGAGGTTCAGGTCAGGCGAGTTTGCTGGCCAATCAAGCACAGTAATCCCAGGTCATTGAACCAGGTTTTGGTGCTTTTGGCAGTGTGGGCAGGTGCCAAATCCTGCTGGAAAAGAAGTCAGCATCCCCATAAAGCTCATCTGCGGAAGGAAGCATGAAGTGCTCCAAAATCTCCTGGTAGATGGCTGTGTTGACCCTGGACTTAATGAAGCACAGTGGACCAACACCAGTAGATGACATGGCTCCCTAAATCAACACAGACTTCACACTGGACGTCAAGCATCTTGCAGTGTGTGCCTCTCCATTCTTCCTCCAGACTCTGGGTCCTTGGTTTCCAACTGAGATGCAAAAGTTGCTCTCCTCAGAAAAGAGGACTTTGGACCACTGAGCAACAGACCAGGTCTGTTTTTCTTTAGTTGTCCAGTTTTTTGGCCACACGGGAAAGAAAAACTGGACAACTTCCTCACACATCTCAACAGCCTACACCCCAAAATACAATTTACCATGGAAACAGAAACCAACAACCAACTTCCGTTCCTGGATGTCCTAATTTACAAAAAACCCAATGGCTCCCTAGGACACACCATCTGCCAGAAGAAGACACACACCAACCGCTACTTAAATGCACAATCCCATCACCACCCTGCACAGATCAACTCCGTAGCCAAGACCCTCATCTCCAGAACCAAATGCCTAGCTGACAAAGACCACTTGAGAACAGAATTAGACACCCTCACTAACGTATTAATGTCCAATGGATTCCAAAGAAGCACAATCACCAACCTACTCCTAAGGGAGACTCCCCCCAAAAACCAAGACACAGAACATTGCCCTCCTCCCTTACATCAAAGGCACCACAGATAAAATCAGCAAAATTCTCCACAAACACAATATCAGGACAGCCTTTGGCACTGACCAAAATATAGCCAACATCTTAAGAAACCCCAAAGACAAGATCCAGCTAGAAAACCAAGGAGCTTATGAAATACCATGCAAAATTTGCCCAGCCACATACATTGGACAAACCAACAGGAGAATAAATGCCGCATCGCGAACACAGAACGCAGTCAGAAAAGAAGAAAAACTTCCTCCCTTTTCCAGCACCTTAAAGCCACAGGACATGAAATTGATTTTGAGGGATCCAAACTTATCTCCAACACTGAACACTTCAACAAGAGAATAATTAGGGAAGCCATCGAAATAGAGAACACCCCATAACATGAATAAATGGGATGATACTTCCCGCCTACCAGACATCTGGAAACTAGCCTCATCAACAAATGAGTCCCAGCCACAAAAACCAACCGGACCCAAAATAACACATGATGCCACCACCAATCTCCCTCACCAGACTCAAACCCAAGCCCACCCCACAGACAAAAGGCAACCACCGTCCAGAAACCAGACCATAGCTGCAACTCCAGCTGCTACACCCCCTTCCAACCCCCAAACTAAGCAAACTGACACACGCTATAAACACATTGCCAGACCTCAAACTCGGAGCCAAACCAAGGCCCGAATGTCACATCACAGCCTTCCACCCAGGATACTACATCATGGAGCTCAGGAGATTACAACACAAAACCTCAGGAGGTTGCAACACAGACAACGACCCAGGAGATAACAGCACAAGACCCATGATGTCACAACAATAAAACTCAGAAGGTCATCACACAGCCCACTACCCAGGTAGCTACAACACAAAAGGCTGAAGGACACACAGCCACTACCTCAGCCACACAGGCTCTTACAAAAAGCCAACCAATCAGCAAACATCAACTCCATCAACCAATCAAGAAGCAACAACACAGTCAACAACACAGCCAACCAATCAGCAAACACCAATTCCATCAACGATCAAGAAGCGACAACACAGCCAACAACACAGCCAACCAACCCCGCTTACAGCAGAGCCAGCACACCACACCTCCCTCCAGTTTTATAGAGAGAAGGCAGCTCAGATCCACGCTTTGCTGGCACAAGCACGAAGTCAAAAGCACCAGCCTGAAGATGGCAAGTGGGATCTCGTCGAACGCGCCAAGGTATTCTCAATCTTACACGGGACAAGACCCGAATACCCAAGACCTACATACCTTTACCCTTGAAAATCTACAATATATAATATATATATATATATATATATATATATATATATATTTGTTTTCGAATTTTCACGGGACCTTACACGGACAAGCCCGATACACCAAGACCTACATATAATATATATATATATATAGGCTTGTGTATTGGTCTTGTCCGTGTAACATTAGAATGACCTTGCAACGTTTCGAGAATCTCTCCGTCCTCTTCAGGCTGGTGTCTTCAGCTTCGTTCCCTGGTGTCTTCAGCTTCGTTCTCCTGAAGACACCAGCCTGAAGATGACGGATGAGATTTCGTCGAACGTTGCCAAGGTATTCTCAATCTTACACGGACAAGACCAATACACCAAGACCTACATACCTTTACCCGTGAAATCTATAAAATATATATATATATATATATATAATTTACTGCAAGTTTTTGTTTTGTGTTCTGTTGTGTTTGGCTAATATTAATGCAAAGTTTAAAGCATATTACCATTTTTATATTCTTTGTTTAGTCATATCATTAAGTTTACATTAAGTTGTTTCAAATGTTTAATATGCATCATCACAATCAAAGCAAATTCATGTAAAAATATTGTTTCTTTTCTGCAGTTTAACCTAATCAGGATCTGAATGTTTTTCCTACTGTTGCCAATGCATCTGTGCACAATAAACTTTATTTTTCATGAACCAAGGACAATAAACAAATTCAGAGCCATTTTTTAGGATGGACTATTCCATGATGAGTATATTGTAATCAGTAATATGAGCTATGAGTGTCAACAGGAATTCTTTGGGATGTTAAAATTTAGGGTGTCAAGATAATGTGTAACATTACAAATGCTACAAAGAAAAAGATTCTGGGGAAAAATCAAAGCATAAAAGTACCAGTGAATCTTTGCAGTATGACACTGTCTAAATAAATTCATCATGGCTATTCCATATGGTATTTTATACTGTAGATACATAAGTGCATATATGCACAAATGAGTTGCATCTTTTACAGTTTCACTGCCATAGTTCTTATGCCTATGCCAGAAATGATTTTAAAATTAAAATTAAGCACAGATCTGTAACTTTGGCTGAGAAGCTCTAATGTAAACAATCCCAAGAATGATTTAACTGCATAAATCAGGAATTTTCAAAGTATAGTTGGAAACTTATTTTCCTGCAATTTGTATTCTTTTAAAAATACACCCTGATCATCCTTGCACAAGTAGAGTTGGAATGTCCTTGTCTTCTTAGACATTGGCTGCCGGTTGCCCTTTGGGTGAGATTCAAGGTATTAGTCATCACATATAAAGTCCTTCATGGCTTGGGTCCAGGGTACTTGCGGGAGCATCTCCTGCCAGCGTTGACCTCCAATCGCCCTGTACGTTCCCACAGGCAGGGCCTCCTGGGGGTGCCATCGACCAGACACTGTCGGTTGGCGGCACCCAAGGGTAGGGCCTTCTCTGTGGGAGCACCCACCCTGTGGAATCAGCTCCCCTTGGAGCTCCAGTTGGCCCCTGAGCTCCGTTCCTTTCGCCGCAACCTAAAGACTTGGTTGTTTCAACAGGCCAGCCTGGACTGAATGGGGTGGCGGTGGGTTTTTTTTATCAATGTTTAGTTTTAATCAGGTTTTAAATTTCATTGGGCTTAGTTTAGTTTAATTCTATTTTAATATTTGTATTCTTCTTTTTATTGTAAGCCGCCCTGAGTCCCTCAGGAGAGAGGGCGGCCTATAAGTCCAATAAAATAAATAAATAAATAAATAAATAAACATTTTCTTTGTGATCTTTCTCTTTTTCCTCAAGGTTCTTATTTAAATTATCTCCGAACTAAATTATGTCCACTGTTTTCATTACCTCGACACAGTCATATATGTAGTTACTTATTAAAGAGGGCTTTCAAAGTTATATAAGTTCTGAATGTCCTTCTTAAACCTATTGATCTGAAGCTGCAACCAGAAATAATAATAATTTAATAATAATTTATTCGACTTGTATGCTGCCCTTCTCCCTAAGGACTCAGGGTGGTGAACATTAAAACAGCACAAAATTTACAATAAAAGCAGATTAAGCATGACAAGTCAGAATAAACATTAAAAGAAACAGTTAAAAACATAGCAACACATAGCAATAACATTTAGGCTTATAAACTACCCCATAGCGCTTTACTCTGGGCGGTTTACAACGTAGAAGCGTATTTTCATATTGTCTGTGTAGTGCATGTCTTACAACTGACTTTTCTGTTACTGTTTTATCAGTTGTTTATTAGTTGTTTCAAAGATAATTTATTAGAATTCCTGTCAATCGGATCTTTGCTTGCAGCAGAGGTGGTATTCAGCAGGTTCCAAGTAGTTCTGGGGAACCGGTAACAGAAATTTTGAGTAGTTCAGAGAACCGGCAAATACCACCCTGACTGGAGATTTTGCAGTATCCTTCCTCTGCCTTCCCCCCAAGCCACACCCACGGAACCGGTAGCAAAAAATTTTGAATCCCACCACTGGCTTGCAGCCTTCTTTGGTTGTTTTGTGTTAATTATTTGAACTTCCATCACTATGTTTTAAGATATAGACTTCTCTTCTCTTGAGCCATGACTCCACTCTTAAAATCATTCCCCACCAAAGTTTTGGACACTCAAAAGGTCTAGTTTTTTACAGGTGCTCCATCCAGTTTGAGATGATTAGAAATAGAACCAGCATCATTCACCATATTTTTCTATCCCTGAAAGTTATCTTTGCCTCCACAATGTTCACAAACTGATTCATACATTGCCTTCTTTAAAAAAAAAACTTTTTCAAAATCTTATCAATTCTACCCAGTCACAGGATTCTTGGACTTCCAAACCCTTTATTCATGCATTCTTCCTTCATATATTTGTTTTTACAAAAGATCCTCAACCATTCTGCCTCACCACCTCATTATACTACTGTCATTTCATCAATCACTTTGATATTCTGTCTACTTCCATTCATCATACATTATTCTTGGCCTTATCTCTACTTGTTTACCACTCATTTCTTAAGTAACCCTTTCCCATTGCATTCAATTTATGTCTCTGATTTGCAAAGCATATAACAAAGTGAAAAGAAGCATAATCTTGTACCCAATAATTTTCACTCCTTTCAGTAAACATTCATTCTTCACAAATACCCACACATTATCTGCTACTTTTCTGCCATCTTTATTAGTGTCCCTATCATCAATATACCATCTACAAACTATACAGATTCATCAGCTGCTGTTATTTACTGCCATTTATGTAAAATTTGGAATCATTCACTCCATTTTTCTCTGACAATTCCAACTATTTGAGTCTTCCCACATATTCAGATCCATATGTCTTTGTTGCATTCTACATTCTAATGTGAACAATAGCTTTACTCTACATAACATGTTTATGTGTTCAATTTTTTTTGAAGTGGACATCTTTGCTTATATAAGAATAACAGTAATTACAATAGGCATTTGCAGTTGAAATTAGAATAGCCAGTATCTGAAAGTAGAGGAAACTTTGCAATCAATTTACTGAACCCACAGGTGCCTGCAACTAGTTAACAGTGCTACTGAAACCACAAAACATATCATGGTACAAGTTCCATTCTTAAATACTTATGATGCACACAAATATATAAGAAATGGAAATCATGACAAGTTCATCATTTCCTCCTTGCAACTATTCATATAGATACCTCTATTCTAATGTTTGATAAGGAGTGGGGACAAGAAGGGGGGAGAGAGATGAAATCCTAATAAATATGCAAGTATTCCCTAGTAGATTGTAAACTGAGGTATTTTATATGTTCTTTCAAACAATAATTGAGGACAGTAACAACTCTATACTGACGAGGTAAATCTAGCAGGTGCAGGAATTGTCTTAGATATGTATGTACTGTATGTATGTATGTACGTATGTATATATATATGTATGTATGTATGTATTTTTACAGAGAGCTAAAGACACTAAGCATTTTTTCTTGGGTGTAGAGAAATTTATATCTATTTGTAAAAATAATAATAGCAGCAATAGCAGCAAAACACCATGGCTAGGAAATAAAGTTTCTTTTAAACTTTAAATTTATTTCTTTTAAACTTCTAAATTCAATCTTTTAAATTTGTTTTAAACTTTAAATTATATTCTGCCCTAACAAAGAAATAAACATATGTTCCACCCTGGTAAGGAAATAAAACCAATTTGATCAACAGCTTAGAAAACTATGGAAGAAAAGGCACAGTATGTTAAAATGAAATATTGTGCTTCTCAGCAAGAAAAAAAATCCCATTCTGTTCTGCTCAGTTTATTCCAAGGGGGTAAGTTTTCATTTTCATGAAAAGGGAACAAAGTCAATGTCAGGTTCATAAATTCAGGACAGTTACAAAATGACTGGAAACCTGATATGCTCCAGATGTTTGGCATGATGACCAATGACAAGATACTGAATGTTATGCTCCAAACATCCAGAAAATCAAAATGGCATGATAATCTGTGTATTATATTTTTATTAAAAAGCAAAACATCTTTGACCTGGCTTTTGTATTCTATTAATTAGCAGGGGGGTTGTTTAACATTCATTGTGGTCTTCACAAATATGCTAAATTATAAATTACAAACCATAACCGCAGGATTCATATCAAATGAGAAATCCAATCAAGTACATTGCAACAAGTCTTGACAGGTTGTGTAAACCAGTCCTTTGATTATATCTGGCTTGAATGCATGTTCTTTGAAGAAAATAAGTCAGAAAATAAGAACATACTTAGAAAATATAATAGAAAATATTTTCTATGTATGATGCTTCCTTAGGATTACAATTGCCACAATGCTTACCACAATGAAGGAGATATTATATTATGATATTAATGAAGTAAAGTGGGGAATTCTAGAGCAGTTCAGTGCTATGCACCTTATTAGGAAATTAACCCAGCTGAGTTAACTGAGTCTGCTCCTGCACATGCACAGAATTACAAACATATTTTTTATTAGAGGTAATTGTATGCATGTTTTGATTCGTGGAACAATTTTAAATAACAGAAATTGAAAATGTAGTGAAAACTTTAGAGAAAAGAATGCCTTAGAACAACTTAAGAACACATTGCTCTACAGCTCTTCCTTCCTTCCTCCCTCCCTCCATCCCTCCTGGGGAGGGGAGGGGAGAACAGAAGGGAAGGGAAAGAAAGGGAAAGGAAGGGAAGAGGAGGAGGAGGAGGAGGAAGAGGCGGAGGGAAGGGAAGGGAGTGAGGGGAGGGGAAGAGAAGAGAAGAGAAAGAAGAGAACTCTCTTTCTGCAAGAAATCAAACACAATCCCAAAGCAAATGATCAATAGTTTCAAAGGTACATACTGTATATTGCCTCCTTCTCTTTTCTGTTCCTTTACAAATTTTCTCTCTCTCTCCTCCCACTCTCCCTTGTGATATGCTTCTCACCTCTTTCCCCATCCCCAGTCCTTTCCTGTAGTTACTATTATAATCTTGAGAAGAAGGATTAGCCTGAAGGCAACTGATCAAAAGGAGGAAGGAAATCATCTCTAAAACATAAGAAAGCCA
>CM019148.1:76530926-76562033 GCA_009733165.1 Naja naja | reverse complement strand
ATTGAAGTTGATGCTGTGACCTGTGGCTTTCATGTGTTGGACTAGTGAGGAAGTGTATTCCAGCTTTTTACTGCATTTTTGTGTTCATCAGGCAGGTACTTATTCTTCTATTGGTCTGTCTGATGCATGTGGCCTTAGGAAACTATTCTTCCCCAATCTCCTGGGGACTCTGTTGCAGGCCAAACTGATCCAGCTTGGTAACCTTACTTCATATTTGTCTCCTGTTTCCAATGCCTTGCCACATTTTCTTTGGGTGATTTTATACCTCTTTACCATTTTGGTCCCCTGCTTCTTCTTCTTTGCCTCGTCCTCTCTTTTAAAGTTTGGGACCTTTCTGTTTTCTGTTTTCCTAGTGCCATATGTTAATTTTGATTTAAGTACCTATGTGTTTTGTTTTCCTTTGCCCCCTTGGGGTAGGCAGCTCACAGGTCTGATAGTTAAAGTAAGATCTTGTGAAATACCCCATCTCTTTGTGGCATGTACACATATCCTAGGATATTCTGCTTGATTGGGGAGCATCTCTGACATGTCATTTGTTTCAATCCACTTGCCTGTTATCTTAGGCTTTCAGTTGTATTTAGGGTTTAATGAAACTGCATGCTAGACTTCATTTTATTATCTTTTATCCCATCATTTTATTTGTTAGTAATTCTTTCTATTTATTTTAACCTTGAGAACATTCTTCCATATATTTGGATTTCCTCTTTCTTATAAAATGCTGAGAATTTCCCCAAAACAGAGCTTTTCAGTAGTCTTTATGGGCACAGAAAAAGGGATCACAATATTTGAGTATCTCACTGCTAATCATAATTCCTCCTCCTCCTCCAGCATTTTTATTCTCTACTCTTATCAAAACATGTTCTATTATTCAAGGGGAATATATTTTGTACAGATAAATTATTTGTAGGTTACACATGTATCTTTTGGAGTTGTCCCAATGGGCATTTTTATGATATCTGTTTGTATTTATTTGTAACAAGAATATGTAAGCATTTTTCTGCATAGAGATTGTGATCGCATAAATTTGTACAATTTTAATCAATACAGATCTATATTGTCTCTCTATGTGCTGGGTATCTATAGCATCAACATTCAGCAAATGGATATTGCACTGCAGCTACTTCTTAAGTTAGAGTTTAGCAGTGAGGAAAAACTACTTAAGTAAATTTCTATAAACAGAGCTGAAAAGGTAGAACAAGCTTATTAAAATTAAATTTATTTTAATTATGAATGTATTGATTAGAACATCCAGGGCACTGTAGTTCAAACTGAGATTTTCTGTACTCCTAACAAATGTATTCCTTCTTGTTATTTTACATTCTTTTTATCACTTTCATATTTCATTTTTAAAATTATGCAAGGTGTGTGTGTGTGTTTGTGTGTTAACCATAGCAACAACCGAAAAGATTTCTGTTCCTTCCAATCAGGATGCTAAAATAAAGACAGTTTGGAGCTGAGGTATCAAACATAGATCTTCGTATGAAAATCCTGTAACTGAGTTCTCAGAACTGGTACTGAAAGCCAATGTCAGATCTGAGAATAAACTCTCTACCAATATCCTTTATTATGGCTAAATTTAAGGATGTGACTACACCATTGAATCACTGTACAAATGCTTGGTTCCAGCTAGTGATTATCAGATATTCCCCCTCTTTATTTAGATATATAAAATTAATGGACCTGATCATTTCTGTATTCTTTAATTGAATTAAGATAGACAATTTTAATTCATATATTTGAAATTATGGCTTCCACAATCCCCTTATTACTATCCATGCTGATTAAGGCTGATTGAATTTGAAATCCATACATCTGGAAGTCAAAGGGAAGGTTTCCTTCCCTTTGCATCTGTAGAGAAGTTAGTCTTCTACAGTAATGATTATTAAGGTTAGCATCCAATTAATCTCTCATTATCATACAATTAGGTAGCAAAATCATAGCCGAGAACAAAGGTAGCAAGATTCAAAGCAGCCCTTACCATCTATTAATACCTATCCATCTCCCATGAAAGTGATTGGGAAAAAAATAATGTTTTTTTTCTTCTGACAAGAAATGTTGACTTGATTACAACACAGTAATACCCAGTCTAAACCAGTATTAATAAAGCCCAGTGTCATTGCTCACATCACAGCCTGCATTGAAACAATCCATATCATGGTTTAAAATGATATAATTCACACATTAGGCTAAAATAAAAGTAGGTTTTCCCACACATTATGCTGAAACTGCAACAAAAGCCCGCTCTACGGTACATGTGCATTTTATCTATTCTGGTAGATTGTTCAAAGCACCTGGTTTGGTTTAGTGGTTAAGGCATCAGGATGCAAACTGTAAGTTCTAGTCATGCCTTAGGCACAAAGCCAGCTGGGTGACCCCCTGGGCCAGTCATTTTCTCTCCGCCCTAGGAGACAATGCCAAACCATTTCTGAAAATAACCTTGTCAAGAAAGCTGGAATTTATCCAGGCAATCAACAGCAATCAAAAACTGACTAGAAGGATCTCTCTCTCTCTCTCCCCCCACCTCCCCTCCCTCCCTCTCCCTCTCCCTCTCTCTCTCTCTCTCTCACACACAACTTAATAGTTCAAATGCAGACCACAGTTTATATTCAGTTCTGATTGTATTGTGAATGGACACTTGTGGTCAATAAGATTGTCCTTGTCCTCTCTATTTTCTGTGACCATTTAAATTTGAGGAAGACAGTGATTAATGGACAGAGGATAATCTGAACTCTCATTGCTTAATGAATAACGTTTTGAACAATGGGGAATATGATCCTAAATTAGATCAGCAAATTGGATTTTATCATAGTTTTACATCTTTCAGATATTATTGTTCTGATTGAATTTAAAACTGTTTCAACATTTTAATTTAGTTTTAATTTTGGAGACAATCTGCAATATGAGTAAGGATCTCAAAGTTGCTGTGATTGGACTCTGGTTGCTTTATGACTATTTTGCATCCTTCAAAGTTTTCAAGCTTGCACTGCTGGAATTCAGCATCAAATAATTGGCCGTTCCCCACCCATGAACATGCATTTAAAGAATTCATCCTTTCTGCACCCAGTAAGAACATTGTGTCATCACAAAGCCCCTGGAGACCTAAAGAACATTTTAAAAAATGTTCTATAGCTACACAAAAGTTGCTTATCCCTAGTTAAACATGGATCTTGATTTGACAGGTAAGCTATTTCATTTTTTATTAATGTTATATAGATGACAATGGGTTAGACATTGTTTAGCAAAGAAATCCATTTAATAAAATACCTTAAGATTTATTGCTGAAATCATATCTCAGAGTTGAAACTTGCTTAGAAAGTTTTCTTAATGTATCAAATTTCCACAGCATTCTGTGGAACTGCTAATGGTAGAAGCAATTTATATTCAGCTGGCATATAAATAAGCTTATATATGTTTGATTAGGCAATTTAAGCATTGTTCAAAATGAGCTGCAATGAGATAACCTTCACTCACTTAATAAATCATCATTAATTTTAATCAGCTATATTTGTTGGGAGTTTTGTGCGCTAGCAAAAGGCTTAATTAGAATCTAATATAGCATTTACATCTGTGTCTTCTCTCAAAAAGGCTATTTTCATTATGTGTCTTTTTCTCTTGACATCTCATCAATGAAATGACCCCAGTTGACTTTTCAGTCCATGTAGCTGTAGCTGAAATAGGTGGCATTTTGCTAATCCGTATACTGTGTTTCACATTTCAGTCATGTACTGGTAAGGAAAGCGTTATCAAATTGCTGCTTTGCATATTGAAATGCTGAAATGTACTGTACGTTTGAAAAAATAATAATGATATTTATCTCAGTTTTCAAATATCCATTCCAGAAAAATAAGACAGCATATACAGTAGGTGTTATTAATTAGCTTAATCTCAGTTAATCCCAGTGGTGCTTTTTCAAAAGGCCACTAGACTTTGTTTTTTCTTGAAGATGTTTCACTTCTCATTCAGGAAGCTTGAGCTAGAACTGAAGAAGCTATTTGGATGAGAAGTTAAACGTCTTCAAGGAAAAATGAAGTCCAGTTGCCTTTTGAAAAAGCACCTTTGGGACGGGGTGGGATTCAACCAGCATTACTACTGGTTCGGACATTACGTTTTATGCTGCGCACACATGTAAAATAACCTTAGGCTGTGCCTCCCGGACAGCTGAAGCTGTCTTGCAGGTGCACAGCATTCAAAAGCTCTTTTTCCCTGTTTTTCAACCTCAGCTGTGCCGCAAAGCAGCGGAGGTTGGAAAAGCAGGAAATAAAGGACAGGTAAGAGCCCAGGTGGGGTGGGCCAAACAGCAGCAGTGTCTGCTACTCTTCAGAGGTACCGGCTCTATAGAACCAGGCACAACCAGTAGCATCCCACCCCTGCTTTGGGACAGCCATGACCTGGATGACTGAGACAATTTCAGTTAATGTGCTCAGTTCAGAGGTGGTATTCAGCAGGTTCTGACCAGTTCTGGAGAACCGGTAGAGAAATTTTGAGTAGTTCGAGAGAACCAGCAAACACCACCTCTGACTGGAGATTTTACAATATCCTTCCTCTGCCACGCCCACCAAGCCACACCCACAGAACTGGTAGTAAAAAAATTGAATCCCACCACTGGCTCAGTTAATTTATGACTGGTCATGGGAGAATATGTATGTATGAGAGGAAGACAGAGAGCAGAATCAGGACTATAGACATAGAAAAGGTGAGTTTTAACTCTGCTGTATGATGCAACTGACGTCAAGTAACTTCAATTCATATCAGCAAATATTCCTTTATTAATACAAAGAATCTTAGAGGGTGATTTGTCAAGCATGTAGGTGATGGACTTGATAAAAGAGAATTAAACTTTTCCTCTCTTATTTTTGATTCTAGAAAATATTGCTAAATCCCAGACTTCTTCCATCCAATCCACTGAAAGTTTGAATTTGAACATGATGAAGGGAAATGATAGTCCAGAATAAAGTCATATAACCAGAGACAGATTTGGTGGCTCCATGACAATATTTGAAAGCCCACCCCCAAAGTTGCCAGCAAATTATCATATGCATAATTAAAAGTGTACCTGAATGGTAATTATGTGAATTGTATTGAATTAATGTAGCTTAATTTCAGATAGTTTCAAGGGTTAATTACATAAATCCAATTTATTTTCTGGCTGTATCCACTTGTTTTGGCCCTTCCTGCTGTTGTGAGAATGTACTTTTTCCCTGCTCAGCATATTAGAGGTTCTCAGAATTGCAAAATCATCTGATATAATCATCTTTCATTCTCTTGCTCTTTCTAGAAAAAATATGCTAGCATAGGTAGTTGTAGTTGCTTCCATATGGCTTTAGGCAATAGATTATATTTTTGTTTATGAATTTTAATTCTGTAAAATGGTCAACACTGATCCTGAATTAAATGTAAATATTGGAAACATCTGTGCTGTAAGTGTCTCTAGAAATAGGCCCATGGTATCCACATCACACTAAAGATGCTATTTTAGCATTTCCCAGACATCATAGTAGGGCAGAAGCTCAACTATATAAGCTTCATCTGAACTGGAACTGGACATGTCTAATCTAACAAGGAGGAGGACTAAGAGGTGACAGGATAGCAATCTTCCAATATTTGAGGGCTGCCACAAAGAAGAAGAGGTCAATATATTCTCCAAAGCACCTGAAGGCAGGACAACAAGTAACAGATGGAAACTTATCAAGGAGAGATCCAGCCTACAACTAAAAACAAATTTCCTGTCAGTGAGATCAATGAATTAGTGAAATGACTTGGTTCCAGATGTTGTGGGTGCTCTAACACTGGATGTTTTTAAGAAGAGATTGAACAACCCATTTGTCTGAAATGGTAAAGGCTCTCCTGCTTGAGCAGAGAGTTCAGCTAGAAGACTTGCAAGGTCCCTTCCAACTCTGTTATTCTGAATTTAATTCTGAATTTTCTCTTGCTGATTATTGACTTGTTTTTTTTATTTAGATGTTGTCATCCCTTTGAGGCAGTTCAGACAAGATGCACAAACCATGTGCCTGTAATGCAACCTCTTAATGTAAGTTCAGGGGAAGGATTCAATTTTTTTAACAACCAGTTCTGTGGGCGTGGCTTAGTTGGTGGGTGTGGCTTGGTGGTCATGTTATTGGCTGGGCGTGGCCAACTCAATATCACTCACATCAAGGCATGCATCTTCTCGCCTGGCCTCTCATTGACTGTGGGGATGCTGCAACAGTCGTAAGTGTGAAAAATGGTCATAAGTCACTTTTTCAGTGCCATTGTAACTTTGAATGGTCACTCCACACATGCAAAGTACCAGCAAAGGAGGGAAAAAACTCCAGAGAGTTCCTGAGACAGGAAGTCTAGTCCTGCCAAGAATGTAATAAGGGTTAATGGAGAGGCAGTTTCTGTAAGCAACACCAGAATGTTTCCTTCCTACCTTCCTTACAGGATTAGGCCAGTAATTTCTTCTAACAACCGGTTCTCTGAACTGCTTAGAATGTTAACAACGGTTCTAGAATAAGTGCAAACTGGTAGAATCCCACCCGTGTAAGTTTACAGTAACAGAATCTTACACATATGCAAGCACCTCTCCTCTTTTACATTTTTGTCCCCTTACACTTTTCAGAAACCTAGGAAGACCCTTCTGAAATGCTTCCCATTGTTTGTACATATTGCATGAACTCAGTAAAACAGACAACATAGTAAAAGGAGCTTTAGGACAGCGTCATGAATTAAGAACATTGTAGGCAAGATGTCTGAGACAGAATATACTGGTCTACAAATTATCAATCTCCAAGATAAAATGTGTTAATTTTACATATTTTGGTTAGATAAATAAGAAAACAGGTGATAAAGGTGCTGGTTGGCTAAAGTTTTCAAGATATTTCACAATAAAGATTTATACACAGGTGGGTAATTTGCCTATAGGGTAGAGATGTCTAATGATCATGATGCCTCATAACTTCACAACAAAATGCGGTAGAACAATGAAGATGGTACCACATGGAAGTGTATAAATTTATGTTCACTTTGCTTAGGTTCTATAAAGCACTTGGTGCAAACATGTCACTAAAAATTCACTTCTTACACTCACATTTACACTATTTCCGTTTGAACTGTGGGGCAATGAGTGATGAGCATGGGGAGAGATTGCACCAGGATATTGCAGGCATGGAGAAAAGATACCAAGGGAAATGGTGTCGTCCATGCTTGCTGATTACTGCTGGAATGATCCTACTGCAGTTCACAAGACAAAAGCCAAAAAGTGGAGTTTAGATACCAAATAAAGATGGAACCTTGTTGTTTAATCCGATGTTACAGTAGAGCTTGTCAGTTTTCATGCAAAAATCATGAAAACATTACATGAAAAACCAATAAGCTAATGGAAAGTTATGTTACTGGTATCAATAAAAAGATAAATTTATAATGATTGGTGTGGCACCACTCTCATTGCTAGATCACATTTTGCAGAAACGTTATGGGCGTGTCGCACATCCCCTCATAATTTTGAATTATTTTGATTCAATTTTGACCTGAAGCTGTATCTTGGAAACTGGAGACAATTAAGACTCAGGATTTAACTTTCCTTTATTAGTGACTCAATTCTAGAAAAATTAAGCTACTTTCATTTCCAACTCTCCTTATAGACCAGTGATATTAATTTTAAACACACCATGGTATTTTCTTCCCATTGCATCCTATGTTTGATGTAGATGTTATTTCCTCATGTTTTCCTCTTTTCTTTGTTCATTTAAGTCAGTGACCCAGTAAGCAGTAAGAAGTTCAAAATATTGAAATAATTTTAGTTGATTGTTACTAGCTTTGAATGAAAAGTAATTAATTATCCCATTAACTGATCCATTAACTAATCCTTGAGCCAGCTATCTTCTGTGTTGACAGTGGAACAATTTGCCCCCCCTTTCCTTTCAAAATGATCTGAATCAGGAGTGCCCATAGGAGGATCAAAACATCAAAAAAAAGGAAGCCGTGATTGAATAATAGAAAGCCTGGCTCTTTTTAAACATGTATCGATGTTACAGTACGAAGGGGTGGGACATTAATTACTAGATCATGGCCATCATTTTGACTCTTTTGACATTCACATCCATCGCTGCTGTCCTCTATAGAATTGTTAGATGATTGATGATCTTCCTGATGATCCATGACCACCAGTAAGACAGTGGAATTCTGAATTCTGAATATGATGTGACATGCATTGCCTCTTTCCTAGGCCCAAATGGAATTACTTGCTGTCATGAGGATTGTGGGTGGAGAGTATCTCTGGAATGACAGGAGTTCAGCTTCTAGCCCTTAATATAACACCTCTTTATTTGCTATTTTGACCATCTCAGGCAGTTGTCAGTTCTTAGATTGTTACAGAACTTTGTATCTTAGGCTAAGGCAAATAGAAAATGCTTGAAACAGCTTATTTTTTTCCAAAATAAAGCAGATTATTACAATAATTCAAAATATGTATTACATTTCAGATTACAACATTATACATAAATGAAGCTGGTTTATTGTTTTGAACATAAATCTACCTTCTATATTCAATAGCAGCAATAGGTTTAACAAGAATTCAATTCGTGATTCTGCTTTTCCTCTAACAGAGAGCTGTGGGTTGTCATTGCTTTTCTGTATTTAAGATATGAAGAAATATGTAGGCAAGTGTTTTGGAAATGTCAGGTGCCAATGGGTTGAGTGAAAATGTTTGTTGAAAAGTGAGAAAGCATCAGTGATATCATTATGCTTTGTGAGCCAAATGGATTTTCTCCAACTGGGAATGTTAATCTAAGGAATAGAGGGATAAAATATTTGTCTGGAGAAAATATCTCATATTGGCAGTGAATAAAATAAAAAGACACTATATATTTAAATTTTAAACAGAATGTATCATGGATTGCCTTGCTATTAGTGTTGTTTTTCATTGGTTTGTTATCCTTCATTATGTTGATGAGCAATATATATTCTGGAGATATGTTTTATCTGAAGACACTATACATGCAAGAATAGAGAGGGTGGGGGAGTTGAAATCAACCCTGTCATAGGTGCATGCTAACAGTACTACTCTGGAGTCAAAAGTTGTAATTTTCAAAAATTAATCTTTTAGACATCTATCATAGGGTATTGAATAAGATAGTCCAGATCCAATCTATCATAAAAGGAGGACGGCACAGCTAGAATGTGTCCTTGTCATTGTTTTCACACCTATGCAGGTAGTCCTCAACTTACAACAGTTCATTTTGTGACCATTCAGAATTCAAATGGAACTGAAAAATGTGACTTATGACTTTTTTTCATAATTACAACCTTTGCAGCATTCCCATGATCATGTGATCAATATTCAGATGTTTGGCAACTGGTTCATATTTATGAGCTTTGCTGTGTCTCAAGGTCATGTGATGTCTTTTTTTTTTTTTTAACCAAATTTTATTCAATTTTTAACAATTTTTTAAAACAGCTCTTTTCAGTAGACAGCATGTTCCCGAGTCATCACTTTTACATGCAAATGTGACAGTAGATCTATATTCCTTTTAAACATTTGACTTCACTTCTATTCCATTTTAGCGGACAAAGGGTCAAAAAAAATTAATCCTAATCTCAAATCTTAATCTCATTCTGTATAGCCCCCCAGTTCATTTCGAGTTAATTGCAAATATACATATATATTTTAAAAACTTCATGTATAAATCTTACAAATAACAATATATTTGCCCATCATATTAAAGATAAAGTTCATCCATGTCTAACCTTTAATTATCTTCACATTGTTAATACTCTTTTATCATTTACAGAATTCTTTTGTCCGTCAGATTTGCCCTTTCATCACATATTCTCACCATAATTCTAAATCCATACCCATGTTAACACTAAAAGAATGAAAAAAAACCTAGACTTGCACCCTTTTACTACTTTGAAAGTGACACCTCAGTGGTTAATATAGTAACATAATCATAGTCATTCCCTTCAAAACGAAAGATAGAGAAAAGAAAAAGAAAATGGAAAAAACTCCTTACAATATATCTCTAATCGGTTGGGTTCTGCAACACATATCCCCTAAAATTAATTTATGGTTCCAAAATAATAATAAAAATAACTAATCTTGGTTATTGACAAATCCCATTTTTAAGCACTTTCTAAAATCATTTCAATTAATTCAATTCATCTAATCATCATTTAGCTTTCTTTTGTGGATAAGAAATGAAAAAATGTGACCTTTACCAGTGAAAATTGTCAGTAACCCCTATTGTTTTACACTTTTATAATTACAATAGATTCTTATTACCATTTCTTCATGCAGAACCCCCTTTTAAATACGTCAGCCATTGTCTCTATGCAAACAAGTTTCTCTTTTGTTATGTAATTCCCGTATCTCTCTATCTTTTGTTCTTGTTTCTTGTTCCTTCTCCTCTCTTTATCCACTATCCCCTTCTCTATCCAGTTTGAATCCCTCTCTCTTTACCTTTCTGCTCTCTATCCTTCTGGACCTTTCTAACATGCCTAGTTTCATAAATGTTCCCTTTTTAATTACCTTCTTAAGTTTCATTTTTTTGACCATCCTCCCTTTCCCTTTTATTTGTATTAATCTTTGTGTTAATTGTCTTCTTAAAATAGCTTTCGCTTGTGCTGGCTCCCTTCTCCTCCCTATTACCCTGCTCTCCCCCTTCTCATTGTCTTAACAATGAAAATGTTTGGGTTCAATTGTGGCCATAAGTCGAGGTCTACCTGTACTTAAAGAAGTTTACTTCCTTGCCAACAAGGCTCTCTCAAAGAACTGAATATCACAAAGTTGGAGGCCATTTCTTTCGTGTCTCCAAGATGTATTCACTAATTCCATCACTCTCTGGGTGATTTTTTAAAATTGTTCCTTTCTCTATAGTTCCAAGAATCTTGATCATCATCATTTCATTTCCACTTTTCCTAAACTTCATTCATTCATATGATGTCTGTTGTCTTCTCCCATTATGAGATTAGTAATGAAATACCAGTCTGGGTTTTAAAACATCAGCAGCTTTTCAAAGGCTTCAGTGTAATTTCAGTATTTTCCTTCAATCACTAATAATTCATCCCCTCAAATCCTGCTCTTCAACTTTACTTAAGGGTTTCTGGATATGGCTTGGGTTTACAGGAATTGTCATTGCTCAAGAATCTGATTTTTTAATGCCCTAGTAGAATTTTTCAAGGTTGTGGATATCAATGGAGATCCAGATAAATAATTGGAAATTTGATTTAAAAATCAGTTAAGTTTTCTATTACATGTTCCCCAACCAAATAGATGATGGTAATGGTCGTGTTGATCATATAATTCAATTTGTCTCATATCCTTCTACCTAACTGGATTGATGGAAAGAGTGGGTTGTAGAAGATATAGCCAGAACAGTTGTACACTGATTTAAAAGGCAGGAGAGGGGATCTGTGATAGAAGGTAGGGAATTGTATGGTTAATCACTTTTGGACTAACCAAGGTAGCTTCTTTGGGAAGCACCTGGTAATCTGAAAATATATTCATTTTGCACAGACCTCACAATGACACTGACTATATTCATTCCCAAAGTTTTTTCCATTTTTGTCACTGCAAGTTGAGACTGATTGTAGTTAGAGATATTCAAGTTGTTCTTGAAAGGAGTTGTATGTGTGGGGGTTTGCTTTTCTTCACAGATGCAACTGGGGCACATGTTTTGCACAAGTGAGCTCTCATTTGCAGAAATATCAAATCTGGAAGCATTAATAAGTAATAGAATTCAGAAACACATCTGCAGAGCATTTGGAAGTAGTTTAATTGAAATGGAATGAAAAACAGCATTTCATGACTGTATAATTTGGGACTTTGGAGTCAACAAATATCAAGTCACAGTTAAAATCTCACCACTAACCTATGGAATCTCTAGAGAACCTACTTCCTCTAATGGGGGAAATTTTGCTAAGTTCAAATAGTAATTTTACTATGTTTGCCCTTATCTACTGCCCCCAGCCTCCTTCTAGCAAGATAATTAGATCTCTTTAGGCTTTATTTGGGTCTATGCCTAAAAGGAACAAGGGCAGCATTTTGTATGTTTTATGAATTATTTGGGTGCAGGATGGGAATAAACAAGAAAACTATGTTTACCCAATATCTGAAACATTTGGGTAGCACTATGCAAAATAAGGATTTTAGGCTCAGTGTGAGGAATATAAAAATTATCTGACCAAAATTTGGAATTAATAACACTTAGATATAATATATAGACAATAATATTTTTACAACCAAGAATCAACAGGAGTAAAATTTGCTGCCAGGAGAAAAAGCAAATGTTCCAACTTACATTCTGGATTCCAAAACTCAAAAGACATCTTCATGGTTAACCTAAAGTTTATATCATCATGAAGATTTAAATTCAAAATTTCAGAAAGCAAGTCAGTCACTGGAGGTGTCAAGCGGAGGTTGAGTTTTTAAGCAAGTGTCATGGCAAGGACTAAATACAATAAGAACCACTGTGACCTGAATCCAAAGAATACATAGCACATGCAGCTGAGCTGTTGTGAAGACTGATTGCAACATGAGACTATGCATGTGGGAATTTCAAACATGGGTATTAGGAGAGTACAGTTGGCTGTATTCTGTGCTGACTTCTAACAGCTTTGGAATGGACCTTCCTTGCTATGTTTCTCTGTGCAGCCAAGCTCTCTCTCTCTGCTTTCTATCTGTTTGATGAATATGGAAGCATTCCCATGGGGGCCAATGAGACTATTCGAAGTCTGAATCATACGAGCAAAGATCAAAAGCGATAGCCTCTAATGTCATCTCATCATTATTATTAGAGCCAGGACATACTGTATCTGACTTTGTCTTACCTTGGTTCTTTCTTTTTCATCTGAAGATGCCTGTTCAGCCAAGGCTGTAATATTGGTAAAGGGTAATTCCAGTAGAAAGGCACAGTAAAGTAATTTCATGACATAACAAATAGGAAAGAGACATTGTCAAATAATTTGCTGATGTTTCTAGGGCTACCAGGTCTTGGCACAAAGGATCTATACAACCACAGGATGTGAGCAAAGAGTGAAAGGTTTTCTGCATCTCTTTGTTGTTGTCTAGCAGTTATATAAATTCTTCATGTCAAGGTCCTATTTTAACTGTATTCTTACTGCATGTTACATCTTTGTAAATTATATGACATAATGGTATGTGGAAATGACCCTGGAGACAGGAAGACAATAGTCTGATAAAAGAAACTTGAGTCTGAGAAAGGAGATATTTGATTAGATTAGATTAACAGAATTGGAAGGGATCTTGTAGGTCATCTAGTCCAACCCCGGGCCCAAGCAGGAGACCCTACACCATTTCTGACAAATGGCACTCCAATCTCTTCTTGAAAGTCTCAAGTGATGATGCTCCCACAACTTCTGAGGGCAAGCTGTTCCACTGTTTGATTGTTCTCACTGTCAGAAAATTTCTCCTTATTTCCAGGTTAAATCTCTCCTTGTTCAGTTTCCATCCATTATTCCTTGTGGTCAAAGTTCTCACAAAGAATCTTTTCTAGTTTTAGGAGAGTAAAAATGAGGGATGGGGGAAGTACTTTCAGACTTGCAAGATTCTGATAATGTAACTTTACAGTAAAATATAACGATAATGTGCTTTTTTTCCGGACTAACTTGTACGGCTTTAATAAGCGTTTATTAAAAATAAACTGCATCAAGTGACATGGTTCTTGAATTCTGGTCTAATCAACCTGAATTCATAATCTAGCAAATATTTCAATAGGTATGTTTACGTGCAGAGCAATCATCGACAGATCATCTCTATTCATCTGCATGAGTTTCAAATGATTGGAATTTTTGCCCAGAGCCAATAAAATTGCAGTTGTGTCACTGCTTAAATTTTGTTCTTCTCAACAACAGAAACAACAAAATATTCAACTAGATAGAGATAATCCATGTCATCATCTAGTTTGTTATAACTCTTTTTGAAAGAACAGTATAAAAAACTCTTCTCTATGTTCAGAATGGGTTGCTGCTTATTAAATGTCATGTAACCATGGAAGTTAAAGACAGTAGAAGAATTCTTCATCATTGTTTGGGCTGCTGTAATTAGTTATTGATTCACTTTGCTTTTTTAAACATTACCACTTGGTAAAATCAGTGGCAAAATAGTACTATTGATCTGAAATTCACTCAGGATTTTTTTTCTAAGTAGTTAGCAAAGGTTGTGGATGAGACAGAAAATTATACATAAATTTAAACTTTTTATTTTATATGACATACGTGTGTTTGCTATGTCTCCCTTAATTGACAATAAGTTCTGTATTAGATATGGTATCTTTCCTCCCATAAGGGCTCTGCTTATACTATATTCTGGTATAGTAGAAATGCCTGTTAAGATGTTAATTTCCCTGGCCCCTCCTTAAGTATACACTGTACACTGCAGAAAGTTATATTCTGCAACTATGGAGTCTTTAATGCTCTCTGAGTTGGTTGCCTACAGAGATTCTAAATCATCCAGGTCATTGTTGTCCCCAAGTTGCTTTTTCATGAGGCAACTGGACTTTCTTTTTTCTTTGAAGATGTTTCACTTCTCATTCTAGAATCTTCTTCAGCTCTTCAGAGAAGCGAAACATCATCAAAGAAAACCAGAAAGTCCAGTTGCCTCTTGAAAAGCACCTTTGGGACTCTGAGTTGGTTGCTTTCTGGCAGACATTTCATTACCATACTACATAATATCATAAATGAAGAAAGAATAAAGAATAAAGAAAAATAATAAATGAAGAAAGGGAATGAGGTTTGGTAGTTTCTTGCTTGGGGTATTGTTTATTTTTTTTGTTGTTGTTTATCTCATATTGATTGTGTTGGTCTTGGTGTTAATCTCTTCATCTGGGTGTTGATTGCTGGTTAAGAGGTATTTTGATCTTTTTATTTTTCTCTTTTGAATGGTAAGTAGATGTCATTTATCTCTTTGTGTCTGTTGATGACTGATTTGTCTGAGTGGCAGGTTTCTAGAAATTCTCTAGCATTTTTGGATTTGGCTTGGTCTAGGATGCTCTAAAATTGTTGGCAAAAAAGAAAGGGAAAGTTATGAAATACTTTTATTTAGAAACATGTTTGCTTTGATGAAGATTATAGCTAAATGAAACATTTTGTAATCCATTTCCAGTTATTTCTATCAGGATGATTTTTGTGCCTTTGGTTATTAATACACTAAAGAAAACCCTTCAACATATATAGAGCTACACAGATTCTGAAGCAGCTGCATATGCATTCAAACTCCAAGCTCTTTTTCTCCAAGCACTCTGAACAGTTGTGAGCAGGTGCAAGTTCCTAGAATTGGTCAAGTTAGTTTCTCAGATGCCAGTAAATTATCAGCTTTTTGCAGTCCAGTATTTGCATCAAATCATTTGACTTTCATTCCTAGCAAAAATCTTTCTGGCATAAGCATGTATTTCTCCTAATTGTATTTTCTTTTATTGAAACCCCCCCCCCCCAACACCCTATGAATCCAACTTTCAGGAATACTGTTTAGCAGAATTTATTGGGGGAAAAAGCAGGTTGGGTGGTATTAAATATCGAACTACAGTCAGCGTTGCAGTATTATTTTTCTTTATTCATATTTGGATATATGATAAATAATGCCAAATGTTAAGTTTGCATGAAGAGTCAGACGAAGAGCTTCAGTGAAGAGTTTATTAGTGACTACAGCTTGAATGGACCCGTCTTGGCTGGGCTACGGCTGCTACTTATAGCCAGCAGCCGCAGTTGCCAGCCAATCAGAGTGCAGGGTTTTTCAGCACTTTTCAAACCAATCATATTTGACATTTTACAAGAACAATTCAAACTAAACCAATGACATTCAAACCTACATACATAACACCAAACTTTTCTGCTGCTGACCTGCTCATTGTCAAGATGATTAATGGGCTCCTATGAAAGGGATTTCATAATTCTATCCCACTGGGTTTTATCTTTGAGAGGATAATAGCTTCCCTCAACAATCTCATCAGTTTTTTTTCTGCAATGGACAGAGAATGCAACTTCCCCACTATCAGAGCTTTTGCTGCCAGACACAGCTTGGTAGAAGCTTCTAGAACAGCCGTGGGCAAACTACAGCCCGGGGGCTGGATCCGGCCTGTTTGGCTGTTCTATCTGGCCCATGGAGCCGAAAGAGCGGAGGGTTCTCTTGCTCTCCCAGAAGGCTACGTGAAGTAATCTAACTTTGAATTTATATTAGTTCACACAAACACTCCATCCATGCTTTTGTTCTGGCCCTCCAGTCCAGTTTAAGAACCCATTGTGGCCCTCGAGTCAAAAAGTTTGCCCACCCTGTTCTAGAAGGTTTCAAGTATGTAACACTGCAATATAGTACATGATTAAATGTCCAGTTAAAGGATTCCTGAAATCTCTGAGAGACTTTGCAGTTTGTAGGACTGGTGCTCCTATCAAACATTATCTTGTTCTTTGAGACACTTTACAGAGATGGCTAACACATGATTTAGGCAATTTAATTTGCTAGTTGTGTTACAGCAAGCCAGGATAGAATGAAGATGGCATCCAGCCATGAATCAAGATATTATTATTTTTAAAGCCATCCTGGATTAGGGCTTGGATGGGCTTTCTTCTTCTAATAATATATGCCAATCTAATAAATTGAGGCAGGGCAGTTTCTTTTTCTATCTCCTCAATCCAGGTTCCTTTGAGCATCAGAACAGCTCTATCCCTTTTGACATTTAGGAAATCTATATAGACTTGGATGTGCCAACAGTTCTGTAGGTTAAACAGTATGACTGGTCCTTCTAGCAATGGAAAGTGGTTGGGTTGATTGTTCTTAATTCCTGTCTTAAATGTGTAGTTGCATGGATTGATGCAGTTTAATGCAGATTTTGCATTCAGCAATATAGCACGAAAGTATCATTGCTGAATCAAATGATTGTACTGTATTTGGTCTTCTAGAAAAGATGCTGCTACAAAGTCAGCTTTCCAGATGTGAAGTTATGAATTCTATTGGCAGTGAAACATAACATTGTGAATGTCCTTGCATCATTATTCCAGTTCAGTGGAGCCCAACAAAGCAATACTGCCTGGTCAGCCAAGACTTCTCCTTGTGCTCTGAAGTCAGGAAATGTTCTCTCAAGAGAATAACTTCCTATTGAATATGAAGGGTTGATTCTGGATGCTGAATTATAGTTCAGTATAGTTCAGTTCTTTATGAGTCTATACTCAAGAACCTCTTCTCATTTGTTATTTTGACCATTATACTGCCTTCTAAATTGGGAAATAGTTTTTTGCGGTATTGAAAAGTGATTTCACAGCCACCAATTTTAAAAACAGTACCAGCAAAATTTTTCAGCTGCTTTCACTTATTATTGCTTTCACTACACACTCCCCCTCCTCCTCTCTCTCTCTCTCCCTCCCTCCACTCTTTATGGAACTGGGATTAGTTCTGGAGTGTTAAAGTAGATTTTAACCAAAAATCTTTTAACCCAAAATGTTCATTAAAGGATTAAAGAATGGATTAATGAAAGTGTTTGAGACACTGGGATGAGAATGAAAGAAAGGGAATAAAAATGGTGAAAAAAGTATGAATGATGACTATGAAAGACAAGAAAGGAAAAGATCAATCAGTCAAGACTCAGATAGTGTCAAGACAAGAGACAATCCTCCATTTTTCAAAAGTAACTGGAAAATCCCTTCCACCTCAGAGTGATGAATATGAGTCATGATCTTCAGGTCAACAGTTTTAGCAACACAGACAGCATGCTGACATTAATAGACTGTTGCCTTGATTGGCTTTGATAACTGGAAGGTAATGTGGAAGGATAAAAGCAATATCAAAAAGGAGGGACTTTGAGAAAAATGGCAGAATTTGAAACACTATTATAAAACCAAGGTCGCCTATTAAGATATATATCACCTGAGATGCTAGAACACTTGTTAAATCCTTTGAAACCAAAAAAAATCTATTGGTTCTAAAGATATTTGTTATCAATAAAGCAATTTGATATAGAGATGCTGAGAAATGAATTAGAGGTTCCTATATTGCCTAGACAATGAGAGAATGTTTTAATTTCTACAGCAAGAATATCAATGGATCTCAAATTACAACTTCTACAACCAACAAGAATATTTAGAATTTATTGGACTATTTATTGGATTCTATCAAGGTAGTCTTACAATAAAGTAGACTAGTTCATCTAATTGTGTTTCCTGACTGGTTTACCTGAAAGGGTTGACATCAATCTTGAAAGTCTGAAAGCACAAACTTACTGTTGCCACTTTTAACTGCTTGGTCCATTAGGGCAGATTTATTTTCTATGACCACTAAGCCACGGAAGCTCCTACCTTTCTTGTTTGATTGTTTCCTAGGCAGCATCTCTTCCTCTCATTCCCCAAGGTCATCCACACATTCCATTATGCAACTTAGGTTGAGGAGAGACAGCTAGGTAGCTCAGATGAAGGGTCCATTTGGAACTGGACAACATCTAAACCAAATGAAGTAAATTATATAGATACATCCATCCGTAATAAGTGAAGGTCGTATTGTACAGAGTACATCCTTGATATTCAATGAGTTTTAATCAGTCAATCTGTCATTATCTAAAGACTATTTTAAAGCTCATTTTAAAAATATATTGCAGGTTTTCTCTAACCATATCATGGTTATAAAGCTATACAAGGCAAATATTATCTGACCTCACCGAATTTCAGATAATGACATTACATATAGAATGTCTGGAAAATAGTAAATACAAGTTAGTCATATTTCCATGTATAAACAAGCTTGGACTGAGGGTCAGGCATTGTAAATTTCATATCTCTTTAATGTTCCTGCTTTATTTAGTGAGGAGAATGCATATCTAAACTTCATATATATCATTTGCTTATAGTCCACAAAGTGGTTTCTTAATCTAAATGATCAGAATAATTCAATTATTTTGTAATAATGTGTTCCTGTGAGACTGGACTATAAATCATTAGTTGTCTTATTTAGTCATCAGAATAAAACTCTTTTCTCTCCATTGCTTGGATGTTTAGAATTATAACCAGTAAGCCATATCCCTATATAATTATGGAAGTGTACTAATGATCAGAGTAAACCTCAAATGCATTACAGCTTTTCCATTTGTGGGCAAAAACTTCTACCACACAGAAGTCAATGAAGTAGAATTAATTTAGTGATACTTTCCTCAACTCTTAAGGGACAGCAGCTCACAGGCATAAGACAATCATTTCTTGTATTAGCAGGGTGTTTCTTAAGGGAAAAACAAAATTGGGATTGCATAGAAATGGAGTTATTTTTTGATCCTCTCCTGTAGCAATTAGAAACAGCTGCAAAATGATAGCAAAGCCATAGGGATACAGCAAACCAATAGAAAAGCAAGTAGTAAATAAATATGTCCACTGTTTTAATAGGAAGAAAAAGAAATATGTGAGCTTTAGTTTAGTTTTCTAAACTAAGACTTTAGACTTTAGTTTTCAAAAAGGAGGAGGAAGACAAGGACATCATAAAAGTATGTACTTGTTTTCCTATTCTTCTCTCCTAAAGTGCATGGGAGAAGATGAATTGAATTTGCACTAGAAAAAGTATATTAATAATATCAGTATTTCTGTAGAGAAAAGATTTGTAATTATGTTGAAGAGGCTTGTTGCATTAGGGGCCATTATATTTATATCAAGGATATGCAATAAACTTCAAGTCAACATTGCCATCGTTTCTTCCTAAATCACCTATAGGACCAGAGGTAGTATTCTGGGGAACCGGTAAATAACACCTCTGATTGGCCCCGCCCCCATTTATTCTCTGCCCCCAAGTCCCAGCTGATCGTCTGGGCCTTCTCTTGTTGCCCTGCACAGGAGAATGGAGCTGGAAAGTTAGTGGGGTGGGGAGAGAATGGGATTTTGCAATAACCTTCCCCTGGAGCGGGGTGGAAATGGAGATTTTACAGTATCCTTCCCCTGCCACACCCACCAAGCCATGCCCACCAAGCCTTACCACACCTACCAAGCCACATCCACAGAACTGGTAGTAAATTTTTTTGAATCCTACCACTGTATAGGACCATGGAAATTACAGCTTTTCCCGCTAGCAAACACTCGGAAGCTATTAATGGATTCATCATCATCATCATCATCATCATCATCATCATCATCATGTGTTATTCCTGTAGAAGCAGGGTCCACTTTGCAGATGGAGGATTGCCATCTTGCATGATCAAACGCAGCATCCAGGTCATGTCTGCATTTTGATGGAGATGGCTGATGATCCATGGATTGTGACAAAAACTAACCGATCGGCATGTCACCTGGGTCTGACATTGGTTTGGTCTGTTTTCATCTCAGCACCATCCTAGTGGGCAGGCAGTATCCAGCAGCACCAGCAGGTGCCTCACTGTCAGCTAATGGAAGTTGGTGGTGAAATAATAGATTATGATAAAAATTAAACTCCTTCTCAAATGTACCATGGCTTCAATAAAGAATATTACCATTTTTGCAGGCAGGAAAAAAAGATCAATATGCTTTATGTAATAATAGTACTATCCAGGCATTGTTTAAAAGAAAAACACAAGACTAGTCAAATCTTTTCAACATTTAACATCAAAGGCATCACATAGCCCCACTTTTAAGCATGGATGCATACAATGCAAACTTATAGATGAACTGGACCTTCCCACATAAAGTCATATATATGAAGGCCTCCAGAAATCCTACACAATATTCTACTCGCAGGTAATCCTCATACCTATAGTTATGGGGAGACCACTCTTTACAACTATTTATCTTCCGAATATGCAGAAGAATCCATCTAGTAAGCAAGTAAGGATGGTGGGATTATTTGGAAGAACATTTCTCCTTACTTTGGATCCAGATACTCTTTTTAAAGAAGAACAACTATAGGCCTAATTTCTAGAAACTTTCAGTGACATCTCTCCAAGTCAGATGGCATCAGTTGGGCCACTTTGTGTTTATACACCCTACATTTTTTGCAGTTGATCAATCTGCAGTATGCCATCACCAGAAAAGTAAGGAAGCAAGATGGCTATAAAATGATATCCTTATTAGAGTAATGGATATGCAGTTAAGGCTAGCCAGTTTGGTTTAATGGTTAAGGTACCAGTCTAAAAATCAGGAGACTGTGTGTTCTTTGGGCCAGTTACTCTCTCTCAGCTCACACTGTCAGGTTTGGATAACAAGCTGGTCAGTCAATTCCTGTCATAACAATAAATCGACACTTGGTTGGTCCTCCAAAAGCAAACCCTACAGTTATAAGAAAATGCTAGAAAGAAAAAAATAGTGGGCATACAGTTGATTTTAGTTTTTCTTGTAGATAATCTGCTACTGGTAACACTTTTCAGCATAGTTTTAAGGAAATAAATCTACTTGTGTGGAAAAGTCATTTAACAAGGAGAGTACTACTTATATTAGATTGCAATGTTGCAGGAGGATCATAAGAAAATCCAATGTATTTGGGTCACATGAAATTTGGGTAAATAGAGGATTTGATATCATGATTTTTCATATAGCCTAATTTCTTAGAAACTTTTCTAGCAGTCTCATTAAATTAATGTGCTATGCACAATATTGAGTCAGAGCAATACTATGCCAGCATAAAATGTGCTATCCCCACTGCTAATCCCTAACCTACTTCTACTGCTTCCATTTCCTATCATTACAGCCCCTTCAAAATAATAGGTGATAAGGGCTAACAGGTTTTCCACACTTTGAAGCTGTCTTTGCAAAGGGATTAAAATACTACTTGAAAAATGGTGCAGCTACCGAAAAAAATGAATCTTCATTGACTGGAGATAAGACAAAATCTGTATCATGAGGACAGGGCAGAGATAAAAACCCTACAATGCTAGGCCTTTTGTGCTGTGATTAGATAAAAATCAGGAAAACTCCAATTGTTGCATTTACACTCATGTATTCATTCAGAATAAGCCCTCTCCTTATTTAGTTAGTGAACAGTGAGAAAAACGCACTGTGGTAAGTGAAACACAATGCCTCTACTAAATGAAGTTTATTAGTTTTGTATTCTATATATATTATTCAAGAGTGCAGTAAATTTAATATGCTTTTTTTGAACACTCATAGTTTCTGTAGACTGTAAATCAGAATATGAAATGCTTTTGATGAAGGGCTCCAAACTATAATATTTTCCTCCTGCAGATAAGGAGTTATCAATCTCCTTTGGTGGCACATATTCTGTTTTTAAATTGGATTGATTTCCAAAAGAACTTGGTAATTTGATATTGTAATGTGTATGGGCAGAAGTAACAGGCTTCTTCAGTCTTCAACACACCTGATGTGTACTGAAAATTAGGGATTGCTTGTCTTTAGCTGCTAAGTGTTTTTATACCAGAATCAATATTAAGGCCCATCACAGTAGGTAATTACCATTTGTGAGCTTCAGTACATCTTGGTATAGATGCCATCAAAAAAGCTGAAAATAAATTGCATTTATTTAAACTGCATTTAAATCAGGAGGCAGGGTCACTGTTAGATAATGGCAAGAACAACAGATTTTCAATAGCATTTTTTCCCTCAGATTGAGTTGTAGGGAATGAGAAATCTGTTTATCTCAAATGAAATTTAATCTGTAGGCAGTGATATAATATATGAGGAGCAACTGATGGGAATTGGAAAAAATGTCTTTACATATTCCTGGGTTGTGTTAAACTGATCAACTCTTGCATCTTATAGCTCATTACAAGTCACCATAATGATAACAATGAAGGAGGTTAAATATGAACTTTCTTAGCATTTGCTAACAAAATAGAAAAAATGCAATTAAAAATAAAATATTAATATCTTAAAGGACTGTGATATAGAGAAATATAAAAGTAGCAAAGTTTTAGTGTGCTGATACCCCTTGAGAGCCTTTAAATTTATGTGTAGTGAGTGTGACTGTTTTAAAAGTGACTTAAATATTAGTTTCATTGATTTCATAAAATGGATGCTTTAACTGAAATGATTAATTCAAACTCACGCTTTAAATAAATCTAATTGAAAGCTCAAAAGACAAGTTCTGTCTCTTTTTTCAATTTATATTATATTGTAATTCTGAAAATTAGGGATTGCTTGTCTTTAGCAGTTAAGTGTTTTACACCAGGATCAATGTTAAGACCCATCACAGTAGATAATTACCATTTGTGAGCTTTAGTACATCTCTGTATAGATAGCAATTGAAATTCACTTGACCAAACAACTTATACAAAGACTCAGAATTAAACTGCAGTTTACATACTATGACCAAAGGTCAGCAACACTTCCTAAAAAGATAAAATCAAGGGTTAGGTGATTCACTTACAGTACAGCTGTTTCCTGCTCAATTGTTCTTTTTGTTGTCTAACAGGTCACTGTTTTGTTATTTGGATATCTCTCAGGAACTAAACTCTGAGTTTTGTTGTCTGTTGCTAGAACAAAATGTGTCCCGTTTGTTTTCAGTCTCTGGATCTTTGTCTTGCTCTTGGTAGCATTGCTTAAAATAATTTCTTATTGTTTAATTTTTCAGCAGCTGACTTGAAGAATCTGGACTAGGGGGCTCTAAGTCAGATTTATACTTTTCCAGAAAAATAAACATTGAAATAAGAAACTATATGTAAGTGCGTAATAGCATGGCATGTTCGTTCTTCAAAATAGTTGGTCCCCTTTATTTTTATGTGAACCAGATGAGATTTGAAGTAAGGATTCCAGTCAAGAATAGAACAAACTCTTACAGGATGGCTGCAGGAAATAAAAAATAGTCAAGATGGTAGCAGTGACTTTGTGATTGAAAATGAGTGGGGCCTTGATTTCATGGGCCTGACTGCCATATTTATTTATTTAGAAGATTTATATATTAACTTTTAAAACCCTTTTTGACCAATCCTTCCACAGATGCCCTGACTCCTGGACACCTTCATCAATTAAGTTGTTTCTAGTAGTTGTTTTTATGCTAATTTTAAGTTTGTTTTTTTAAAGGTGTAATTGAAATTTTCTGATGACTTGGAACAACAGAAAGAAACTTACACAACTAAGGTATTCAGTTAGTTACTTAATCCAGTTAGCATGTGTATTGGAAATGAATAGATAACATCAAAAGAAGATTTTACACTCCCACTTTTCACTGCTAAAATTTTCCACTGCTAAAATTTCTTAGCCTGGCTTCTTGCTTTACTTCAAATTTTAGATTTTCAAATATTTTTTCATCTCATTTTGAAATTTACCAGTTTTTGTAAGTGTCTCTCTAAAAACAATCTTTTTCTGATTTTGTAGCAGTCATATCAAGAGATGTAACTATTTCCAACATGAGAGGACTGTGGTGAACTACTCTGTCATACAACTTAAAAATGAGAAACCACTCAATTATATAAAAGCACCAGAAAGATTGTAAACTCTACAGGATACAAATGCAGTCTTTTAACAGCTAAGCTGTCAAAGCTCTCTGCTTGGAAAAGAAGAATTCGCTGGTTCCATATTCTTGCATAACAGAATATTTTCTTTCTATTCTATTAATGTAGAGATTTGAGGATTTAGGTAATTTTTATCAAGACATAAACTGAACACAATTCTATTCCATCTGTAATTGTAAAAACAAAACGAACCAAAATAACTCTCCATGCAGCTATTGTATCTATAAATACAGGTGAAACTTGAAAAATTAGAATGTCGTGCAAAAGTTCCTTTATTTCAGTAATGCAACTTAAAAGGTGAAACTAACATATGAGGAAGAATCATTACATGAAAAGCAAGATAGTTCAAGCTGTGATTTGTCATAATTGTGATGATTATGGCTTACAGCTCATGAAAACCCCAAATCCACAATCTCAGAAAATTAGAATATGACATGCAATCAATAAAACAAGGATTGTACATAGAACAATATCGGACCTCTGAAAAGTATAAGCATGCATATGTACTCCGTACTTGGTTTGGGCCTCTTTTGCAGCAATTAACTACCTCAATGCGGTGGCATGGAAGCTATCAGCCTGTGGCACTGCTGAGTTGTTATGGAAGACCAGGATGCTTCAATAGCAGCCTTCAGCTCTTCTGCATTGTTCGGTCTCATGTTTCTCATCTTTCTCTTGGCAATGCCCCATAGATTCTCTATGAGGTTCAGGTCAGGCCAGTTTGCTGGCCAATCAAGCACAGTAATCCCATGGTCATTGCACCAGGTTTTGGTGCTTTTGGCAGTGTAGGCAGGTGCCAAATCCTGCTGGAAAATGAAGTCAGCATCCCCATAAACTTGGCTGCGGAAGGAAGCATGAAGTGCTCCAAAATCTCCTGGTAGATGGCTGTGTTGACCCTGGACTTAATGAAGCATAGTGGACCAACACCAGTAGATGACATGGCTCCCTAAATCAACACATACTTCACACTGGACGTCAAGCATCTTGCAGTGTGTGCCTCTCCATTCTTCCTCCAGACTCTGGGTCCTTGGTTTCCAACTGAGATGCAAAAGTTGTTCTCCTCAGAAAAGAGGACTTTGGACCACTGAGCAACAGACCAGGTCTGTTTTTCTTTAGTTGTCCAGTTTTTTGGCCACACGGGAAAGAAAAACTGGACAACTTCCTCACACATCTCAACAGCCTACACCCCAAAATACAATTTACCATGGAAACAGAAACCAACAACCAACTTCTGTTCCTGGACGTCCTAATTTACAAAAAACCCAATGGCTCCCATCTACCAGAAAAAGACACACACCAACCGCTACTTAAATGCACAATCCCATCACCACCCTGCACAGATCAACTCCGTAGCCAAGACCCTCATCTCCAGAACCAAATGCCTAGCTGACAAAGACCACTTGAGAACAGAATTAGACACCCTCACTAACGTATTAATGTCCAATGGATTCCAAAGACGCACAATCACCAACCTAATCCTAAGGGAGACTCCCCAAAACCAAGACACAGAACAGGACAATGGCATCGCCCTCCTCCCTTACATCAAAGGCACCACAGATAAAATCAGCAAAATTCTCCACAAACACAATATCAGGACAGCCTTTGGCACTGACCAAAAATAGCCAACATCTTAAGAAACCCCAAAGACAAGATCCAGCTAGAAAACCAAGGAGTTTATAAAATACCATGCAAAATTTGCCCAGCCACATACATTGGACAAACCAACAGGAGAATAAATGCACGCATCGCAGAACACAAGAGCAGTCAGAAAAGAAGAAAAACTTCCTCCCTTTTCCAGCACCTTAAAGCCACAGGACATGAAATTGATTTTGAGGGATCCAAACTTATCTCCAATACTGAACACTTCAACAAGAGAATAATTAGGGAAGCCATCGAAATAGAAACACCCCATAACATGAATAAATGGGATGATACTTCCCCTACCAGACATCTGGAAACTAGCCTAATCAACAAATGAGTCCCAGCCACAAAACCAACACGGACCCAAAATAACACATGATGCCACCACCAATCTCCTTCACCAGACTCAAAACCAAGCCCACGCCACAGATGAAAGGCAACCACCATCCAGAAACCAGACCATGGCTGCAACACCAGCTGCTACACCCCCTCCAACCCCCAAACTAAGCAAACTGACACACGCTATAAACACATAGCCAGACCTCAAACTCGAGCCAAACCAAGGCCCAGAATGCCATCACAGCCTTCCACCCAGGATACTACATCATCAGGAGATCACAACACAAAACATCAGGAGGTTGCAGCACAGACAACGACCCAGGAGATTACAGCACCACACCCAGGACATCACAACAATAGAACTCAGAAGGTCATCACACAGCCCATTACCCAGGTCGTTACAACACAAAAGGCTGAGAGACACACAGCCAGCACCTCAGCCACACAGGGTCTCAGGAAAAAGCCATCCAATCTGCATACATCAACTCCACAAACCAATCAAGAAGTAACAACACAGCCAACTCTAGAGTTTAAAAGGAAAAACAGCCACCACACACCTCCCAAGCAGAGCTGAGACACCAGCCTGAAGATGAGAGAAGGCGCTCAATCTTACACGGGACAAGACCGAATACACCAAGACCTACATATATATATATATATATATATATATATATATATATATATATATATATTTTACTGCAAGTTTTTGTTTTGTGTTCTGTTGTGTTTGGCTAATATTAATGCAAAGTTTAAAGCATATTACCATTTTTATATTCTTTGTTTAGTCACATCATTAAGTTTACATTAAGTTGTTTCAAATGTTTAATATGCATCATCACAATCAAAGCAAATTCATGTAAAAATATTGTTTCTTTTCTGCAGTTTAACCTAATCAGGATCTGAATGTTTTTCCTACTGTTGCCAATGCATCTGTGCACAATAAACTTTATTTTTCATGAACCAAGGACAATAAACAAATTCAGAGCCATTTTTAGGATGGACTATTCCATGATGAGTATATTGTAATCAGTAATATGAGCTATGAGTGTCAACAGGAATTCTTTGGGATGTTAAAATTTAGGGTGTCAAGATAATGTGTAACATTACAAATGCTACAAAGGAAAAGATTCTGGGGAAAAATCAAAGCATAAAAGTACCAGTGAATCTTTGCAGTATGACACTGTCTAAATAAATTCATCATGGCTATTCCATATGGTATTTTATACTGTAGATACATAAGTGCATATATGCACAAATGAGTTGCATCTTTTACAGTTTCACTGCCATAGTTCTTATGCCTATGCCAGAAATGATTTTAAAATTAAAATTAAGCACAGATCTGTAACTTTGGCTGAGAAGCTCTAATGTAAACAATCCCAAGAATGATTTAACTGCATAAATCAGGAATTTTCAAAGTATAGTTGGAAACTTATTTTCCTACAATTTGTATTCTTTTAAAAATACACCCTGATCATCCTTGCACAAGTAGAGTTGGAATGTCCTTGTCTTCTTAGACATTGGCTGCGGTTGCCCTTTGGGTGAGATTCAAGGTATTAGTCATCACATATAAAGTCCTTCATGGCTTGGGTCCAGGGTACTTGGGCATCTCCTGCCAGTGTTGACCTCCAATCGCCTGCACGCTCCCACAGGCAGGGCCTCCTGGGGTGCCATTGACCAGACACTGTCGGTTGGCGGCACCCAAGGGTAGGGCCTTCTCTGGGGAGCACCCACCCTGTGGAATCAGCTCCAGCTCCAGTTGGCCCCTGAGCTCCGTTCCTTTCACGCCTAAAGACTTGGTTGTTTCAACAGGCCAGCCTGGACTGAATGGGGTGGGGTGGGTTTTTTATCAATGTTTAGTTTTAATCAGGTTTTAAATTTCATTGGGCTTAGTTTAGTTTAATTCTATTTTAATATTTGTATTCTTCTTTTTTATTGTAAGCCCTGAGTCCCTCGGAGAGAGGGCCCTATAAGTCCAATAAAATAAATAAATAAATAAATAAATATTTTCTTTGTGATCTTTCTCTTTTTCCTCAAGGTTCTTATTTAAATTATCTCTCCGAACTAAATTATGTCCACTGTTTTCATTACCTCCGCACACAGTCAGATATGTAGTTACTTATTAAAGAGGGCTTTCAAAGTTATATAAGTTCTGAATGTCCTTCTTAAACCTATTGATCTGAAGCTGCAACCAGAAATAATAATAATTTAATAATAATTTATTCGACTTGTATGCTGCCCTTCTCCCTAAGGACTCAGGGCGGTGAACATTAAAACAGCACAAAATTTACAATAAAAGCAGATTAAACATGACAAGTCAGAATAAACATTAAAAGAAACAGTTAAAAAAAACATAGCAACACATAGCAATAACATTTAGGCTTATAAACTACCCCATAGTGCTTTACTCTGGGCGGTTTACAATGTAGAAGCAGTATTTTCATATTGTCTGTGTAGTGCATGTCTTACAACTGACTTTTCTGTTACTGTTTTATTAGTTGTTTATTAGTTGTTTCAAAGATAATTTATTAGAATTCCTGTCAATCGGATCTTTGCTTGCAGCAGAGGTGGTATTCAGCAGGTTCCAAGTAGTTCTGGGGAACTGGTAACAGAAATTTTGAGTAGTTCAGAGAACCGGCAAATACCACCCTGACTGGAGATTTTGCAGTATCCTTCCTCTGCCTTCCCCTCCAAGCCACACCCATGGAACCGGTAGCAAAAAATTTTGAATCCCACCACTGGCTTGCAGCCTTCTTTGGTTGTTTTGTGTTAATTATTAATAATTAATAATTATTAATAATTAGTGATAATTATTAATAATTATCACTATGTTTTAAGATATAGACTTCTCTTCTCTTGAGCCATGACTCCACTCTTAAAATCATTCCCCACCAAAGTTTTGGACACTCAAAAGGTCTAGTTTTTTACAGGTGCTCCATCCAGTTTGAGATGATTAGAAATAGAACCAGCATCATTCACCATATTTTTCTATCCCTGAAAGTTATCCTTGCCTCCACAATGTTCACAAACTGATTCATACATTGCCTTTTTAAAAAACTTTTTCAAAATCTTATCAATTCTACCCAGTCACAGGATTCTTGGACTTCCAAACCCTTTATTCATGCATTCTTCCTTCATATATTTGTTTTACAAAAAGATCCTCAACCATTCTGCCTCACCACCTCATTATACTACTGTCATTTCATCAATCACTTTGATATTCTGTCTACTTCCATTCATCATACATTATTCTTGGCCTTATCTCTACTTGTTTACCACTCATTTCTTAAGTAACCCTTTCCCATTGCATTCAATTTATGTCTCTGATTTGCAAAGCATATAACAAAGTGAAAAGAAGCATAATCTTGTACCCAATAATTTTCACTCCTTTCAGTAAACATTCATTCTTCACAAATACCCACACATTATCTGCTACTTTTCTGCCATCTTTATTAGTGTCCCTATCATCAATATACCATCTACAAACTATACAGATTCATCAGCTGCTGTTATTTACTGCCATTTATGTAAAATTTGGAATCATTCACTCCATTTTTCTCTGACAATTCCAACTATTTGAGTCTTCCCACATATTCAGATCCATATGTCTTTGTTGCATTCTACATTCTAATGTGAACAATAGCTTTACTCTACATAACATGTTTATGTGTTCAATTTTTTTTGAAGTGGACATCTTTGCTTATATAAGAATAACAGTAATTACAATAGGCATTTGCAGTTGAAATTAGAATAGCCAGTATTCTGAAAGTAGAGGAAACTTTGCAATCAATTTGCAATCAATTTACCTGAACCTGAACCCACAGGTGCCTGCAACTAGTTAACAGTGCTACCGAAACCACAAAACATATCATGGTACAAGTTCCATTCTTAAATACTTATGATGCACACAAATATATAAGAAATGGAAATCATGACAAGCTTCATCATTTCCCTCCTTGCAACTATTCGTATAGATACCTCTATTCTAATGTTTGATAAGGAGTAGGGACAGGAAGGGAGGAGAGAGAGATGAAATCCTAATAAATATGCAAGTATTTCCTAGTAGATTGTAAACTGAGGTATTTTATATGTTCTTTCAAACAATAATTGAGGACAGTAACAACTCTATACTGACGAGGTAAATCTAGCAGGTGCAGGAATTGTCTTAGATATGTATGTACTGTATGTATGTATGTACGTATGTATATATGTATGTATGTATGTATGTATGTATTTTTACAGAGAGCTAAAGACACTAAGCATTTTTTCTTGGGTGTAGAGAAATTTATATCTATTTGTAAAATAATAATAGCAGCAATAGCAGCAAAAACACCATGGCTAGGAAATAAAGTTTCTTTTAAACTTTAAATTTATTTCTTTTTCTAAATTCAATCTTTTAAATTTGTTTTAAACTTTAAATTATATTCTGCCCTAACAAAGAAATAAACATATGTTCCACCCTGGTAAGGAAATAAAACCAATTTGATCAACAGCTTAGAAAACTATGGAAGAAAAGGCACAGTATGTTAAAATGAAATATTGTGCTTCTCAGCAAGAAAAAAAATCCCATTCTGTTCTGCTCAGTTTATTCCAGGGGTAAGTTTTCATTTTCATGAAAAGGGAACAAAGTCAATGTCAGGTTCATAAATTCAGGACAGTTACAAAATGACTGGAAACCTGATATGCTCCAGATGTTTGGCATGATGACCAATGACAAGATACTGAATGTTATGCTCCAAACATCCAGAAAATCAAAATGGCATGATAATCTGTGTATTATATTTTTATTAAAAAGCAAAACATCTTT
>CM019148.1:76440686-76529926 GCA_009733165.1 Naja naja | reverse complement strand
GTGTTGTTTTCATTGGTTTGTTATCCTTCATTATGTTGATGAGCAATTATATTCTGGAATATGTTTATCTGAAGACACTATACATGCAAGAATAGAGGGGTGGGAGTTGAAATCAACCCTGTCATAGGTGCATGCTAACAGTACTCTGGAGTCAAAAGTTGTAATTTTCAAAATTAATCTTTTAGACATCTATCATAGGGTATTGAATAAGATAGTCCAGATCAATCTATCATAAAAGAGGGACGGCACAGCTAGAATGTGTCCTTGTCATTGTTTTCACACCTATGCAGGTAGTCCTCAACTTACAACAGTTCATTTTGTGACCATTCAGAATTCAAATGGAACTGAAAAATGTGACTTATGACTTTTTCATAATTACAACCTTTGCAGCATTCCCATGATCATGTGATCAATATTCAGATGTTTGGCAACTGGTTCATATTTATGAGCTTTGCTGTGTCTCAAGGTCATGTGATGTCTTTTTTTTTTTAACCAAATTTTATTCAATTTTTAATTTTTAAAACAGCTCTTTTCAGTAGACAGCATGTTCCCGAGTCATCACTTTTATGCAAATGTGACAGTAGATCTATATTCATTTTAAACATTTGACTTCACTTCTATTCCATTTTAGCGGACAAAGGGTCAAAAAAAAATCCTAATCTCAAATCTTAATCTCATTCTGTATAGCCCCCAGTTCATTCGAGTTAATTGCAAATATACATATATATTTTAAAAACTTCATGTATAAATCTTACAAATAACAATATATTGCCCATCATATTAAAGATAAAGTTCATCCATGTCTAACCTTTAATTATCTTCACATTGTTAATACTCTTTTATCATTTACAGAATTCTTTTGTCCGTCAGATTTGCCCTTTCATCACATATTCTCACCATAATTCTAAATCCATACCCATGTTAACACTAAAAAGAATGAAAAAAAACCTAGACTTGCCCCTTTTACTACTTTGAAAGTGACACCTCAGTGGTTAATATAGTAACATAATCATAGTCATTCCCTTCAAAACGAAAGATAGAGAAAAAGAAAAAGGAGAAAAACTCCCTTATATATCTCTAATGGTTGGGTTCTGCAACACATATCCTAAAAATTTTATGGTTCCAAAATAATAATAAAAATAACTAATCTTGGTTATTGACAAATCCCATTTTTAAGCACTTTCTAAAATCATTTCAATTAATTCAATTCATCTAATCATCATTTAGCTTTCTTTTGTGGAAAAAAAAAAAAAAAATGTGACCTTTTACCAGTGAAAATGTCAGTAACCCTATTGTTTTACACTTTTATAATACAATAGATTCTTATTACCATTTCTTCATGCAGAACCCCCTTTTAAATACGTCAGCCATTGTCTCTATGCAAACCAGTTTCTCTCTTTGTTATGTAATTCCCATCTCTATCTTTTGTTCTTGTTTCTTCCTTCTCCTCTCTTTATCCGCTATCCCCTTCTCTATCCAGTTTGAATCCCTCTCTCTCTCTTTACCTTTCTGCTCTCTATCCTTCTGGACCTTTCTAACATGCCTAGTTTCATAAATGTTCCTTTTTAATTACCTTCTTAAGTTTCATTTTTTGACCATCCTCCTTTCCCTTTTATTTGTATTAATCTTTGTGTTAATTGTCTTCTTAAAATAGCTTTAAAACTTGTGCTGGCTCCCTTCTCTCCTCCCTATTATCCCTGCTCTCCCCTTCATTGTCTTAACAATGAAAATGTTTGGGTTCAATTGTGGCCATAAGTTAGGTCTACCTGTACTTAAAGTTTACTTCCTTCCAACAAGGCTCTCTCAAAGAACTGAATATCACAAAGTTGGAGGCCATTTCTTTTCGTGTCTCCCAAGATGTATTCACTAATTCCATCACTCTCTGGGTGATTTTTAAAATTGTTCCTTTCTCTATAGTTCCAAGAATCTTGATCATCATCATTTCATTTCCACTTTTCTAAACTTCATTCATTCATATGATGTCTGTTGTCTTCTCCCATTATGAGATTAGTAATGAAATACCAGTCTGGGTTTTAAAACATCAGCAGCTTTTCAAGGCTTCAGTGTAATTTCAGTATTTTCCTTCAATCACTAATAATTCATCCCCTCAAATCCTGCTCTTCAACTTTACTTAGGGTTTCTGGATATGGCTTGGGTTTACAGGAATTGTTTGCTCAAGAATCTGATTTTTAATGCCCTAGTAGAATTTTTCAAGGTTGTGGATATCAATGGAGATCCAGATAAATAATTGAAATTTGATTTAAAAATCAGTTAAGTTTTCTATTACATGTTCCCCAACCAAATAGATGATGGTAATGGTCTGTTGATCATATAATTCAATTTGTCTCATATCCTTCTACCTAACTGGATTGATGGAAAGAGTGGGTTGTAGAAGATATAGCCAGAACAGTTGTACACTGATTTAAAAGGCAGGAGAGGGGATCTGTGATAGAAGGTAGGGAATTGTATGGTTAATCACTTTGGACTAACCAAGGTAGCTTCTTTGGGAAGCACCTGGTAATCTGAAAATATATTCATTTTGCACAGACCTCACAATGACACTGACTATATTCATTCCCAAAGTTTTTCCATTTTGTCACTGCAAGTTGAGACTGATTGTAGTTAGAGATATTCAAGTTGTTCTTGAAAGGAGTTGTATGTGTGGGTTTGCTTTTCACAGATGCAACTGGGGCACATGTTTTGCACAAGTGAGCTCTCATTTGCAGAAATATCAAATCTGGAAGCATTAATAAGTAATAGAATTCAGAAACACATCTGCAGAGCATTTGGAAGTAGTTTAATTGAAATGGAATGAAAAACAGCATTTCATGACTGTATAATTTGGGACTTTGGAGTCAACAAATATCAAGTCACAGTTAAAATCTCACCACTAACCTATGGAATCTCTAGAGAACCTACTTCCTCTAATGGGGAAATTTTGCTAAGTTCAAATAGTAATTTTACTATGTTTGCTTTATCTACTGCCCCAGCCTCCTTCTAGCAAGATAATTAGATCTCTTTAGGCTTTATTTGGGTCTATGCCTAAAAGGAACAAGGGCAGCATTTTGTATGTTTTATGAATTATTTGGGTGCAGGATGGGAATAAACAAGAAAACTATGTTTACCCAATATCTGAAACATTTGGGTAGCACTATGCAAAATAAGGATTTTAGGCTCAGTGTGAGAATATAAAAATTATCTGACCAAAATTTGGAATTAATAACACTTAGATATAATATATAGACAATAATATTTTTACAACCAAGAATCAACAGGAGTAAAATTTGCTGCCAGGAGAAAAAGCAAATGTTCCAACTTACATTCTGGATTCCAAAACTCAAAAGACATCTCATGGTTAACCTAAAGTTTATATCATCATGAAGATTTAAATTCAAAATTTCAGAAAGCAAGTCAGTCACTGGAGGTGTCAAGCGGAGGTTGAGTTTTTTAAGCAAGTGTCATGGCAAGGACTAAATACAATAAGAACCACTGTGACCTGAATCCAAAGAATACATAGCACATGCAGCTGAGCTGTTGTGAAGACTGATTGCAACATGAGACTATGCACGTGGGGAATTTCAAACATGGGTATTAGGAGAGTACAGTTGGCTGTATTCTGTGCTGACTTCTAACAGCTTTGGAATGGACCTTCCTTGCTATGTTTCTCTGTGCAGCCAAGCTCTCTCTCTCTGCTTTCTATCTGTTTGATGAATATGGAAGCATTCCCATGGGGCCAATGAGACTATTGAAGTCTGAATCATCTGAGCAAGATCAAAAGCGATAGCCTCTAATGTCATCTCATCATTATTATTAGAGCCAGGACATACTGCATCTGACTTTGTCTTACCTTGGTTCTTTCTTTTTCATCTGAAGATGCCTGTTCAGCCAAGGCTGTAATATTGGTAAAGGGTAATTCCAGTAGAAAGGCACAGTAAAGTAATTTCATGACATAACAAATAGGAAAGAGACATTGTCAAATAATTTGCTGATGTTTCTAGGGCTACCAGGTCTTGGCACAAAGGATCTATACAACCACAGGATGTGAGCAAGAGTGAAAGGTTTTCTGCATCTCTTTGTTGTTGTCTAGCAGTTATATAAATTCTTCATGTCAAGGTCCTATTTTAACTGTATTCTTACTGCATGTTACATCTTTGTAAATTATATGACATAATGGTATGTGGAAATGACCCTGGAGACAGGAAGACAATAGTCTGATAAAAGAAACTTGAGTCTGAGAAAGGAGATATTTGATTAGATTAGATTAACAGAATTGGAAGGGATCTTGTAGGTCATCTAGTCCAACCCGGGCCCAAGCAGGAGACCCTACACCATTTCTGACAAATGGCACTCCAATCTCTTCTTGAAAGTCTCAAGTGATGATGCTCCCACAACTTCTGAGGGCAAGCTGTTCCACTGTTTGATTGTTCTCACTGTCAGAAAATTTCTCCTTATTTCCAGGTTAAATCTCTCCTTGTTCAGTTTCCATCCATTATTCCTTGTGGTCAAAGTTCTCACAAAGAATCTTTTCTAGTTTTAGGAGAGTAAAAATGAGGGATGGGGAAGTACTTTCAGACTTGCAAGATTCTGATAATGTAACTTTACAGTAAAATATAACGATAATGTGCTTTTTCCGGACTAACTTGTGCGGCTTTAATAGCGTTTATTAAAATAAACTGCATCAAGTGACATGGTTCTTGAATTCTGGTCTAATCAACCTGAATTCATAATCTAGCAAATCAATAGGTATGTTTACGTGCAGAGCAATCATCGACAGATCATCTCTATTCATCTGCATGAGTTTCAAATGATTGGAATTTTTGCCCAGAGCCAATAAAATTGCAGTTGTGTCACTGCTTAAATTTTGTTCTTCTCAACAACAGAAACAACAAAATATTCAACTAGATAGAGATAATCCATGTCATCATCTAGTTTGTTATAACTCTTTTGAAAGAACAGTATAAAAACTCTTCTCTATGTTCAGAATGGGTTGCTGCTTATTAAATGTCATGTAACCATGGAAGTTAAAGACAGTAGAAGAATTCTTCATCATTGTTTGGGCCTGCTGTAATTAGTTATTGATTCACTTTGCTTTTTTTAAACATTACCACTTGGTAAAATCAGTGGCAAAATAGTACTATTGATCTGAAATTCACTCAGGATTTTTTTTCTAAGTAGTTAGCAAAGGTTGTGGATGAGACAGAAAATTATACATAAATTTAAACTTTTTATTTTATATGACATACGTGTGTTTGCTATGTCTCCCTTAATTGACAATAAGTTCTGTATTAGATATGGTATCTTTCCTCCCATAAGGGCTCTGCTTATACTATATTCTGGTATAGTAGAAATGCCTGTTAAGATGTTAATTTCCTGGCCCCTCCTTAAGTATACACTGTACACTGCAGAAAGTTATATTCTGCAACTATGGAGTCTTTAATGCTCTCTGAGTTGGTTGCCTACAGAGATTCTAAATCATCCAGGTCATTGTTGTCCCCAAGTTGCTTTTCATGAGGCAACTGGACTTTCTTTTTCTTTGAAGATGTTTCACTTCTCATTCTAGAATCTTCTTCAGCTCTTCAGAGAAGGAAACATCATCAAAGAAACCAGAAAGTCCAGTTGCCTCTTGAAAAGCACCTTGGGACTCTGAGTTGGTTGCTTTCTGGCAGACATTTCATTACCATACTACATAATATCATAAATGAAGAAAGAATAAAGAATAAAGAAAAATAATAAATGAAGAAAGGGAATGAGGTTTGGTAGTTTCTTGCTTGGGGTATTGTTTATTTTTTGTTGTTGTTTATCTCATATTGATTGTGTTGGTCTTGGTGTTAATCTCTTCATCTGGGTGTTGATTGCTGGTTAAGAGGTATTTTGATCTTTTATTTTTCTCTTTTGAATGGTAAGTAGATGTCATTTATCTCTGTGTCTGTTGATGACTGATTTGTCTGAGTGGCAGGTTTCTAGAAATTCTCTAGCATTTTGGATTTGGCTTGGTCTAGGATGCTCTAAAATTGTTGGCAAAAAGAAAGGAAAAGTTATGAAATACTTTTATTTAGAAACATGTTTGCTTTGATGAAGATTATAGCTAAATGAAACATTTTGTAATCCATTTCCAGTTATTTCTATCAGGATGATTTTTGTGCCTTTGGTTATTAATACACTAAAGAAAACCCTTCAACATATATAGAGCTACAGATTCTGAAGCAGCTGCATATGCATTCAAACTCCAAGCTCTTTTTCTCCAAGCACTCTGAACAGTTGTGAGCAGGTGCAAGTTCCTAGAATTGGTCAAGTTAGTTTCTCAGATGCCAGTAAATTATCAGCTTTTGCAGTCCAGTATTTGCATCAAATCATTTGACTTTCATTCCTAGCAAAAATCTTTCTGGCATAAGCATGTATTTCTCCTAATTGTATTTTCTTTATTGAAACCCCCAACACCCTATGAATCCAACTTTCAGGAATACTGTTTAGCAGAATTTATTGGGGAAAAAGCAGGTTGGGTGGTATTAAATATCGAACTACAGTCAGCGTTGCAGTATTATTTTCTTTTTATTCATATTTGGATATATGATAAATAATGCCAAATGTTAAGTTTGCATGAAGAGTCAGGCGAAGAGCTTCAGTGAAGAGTTTATTAGTGACTACAGCTTGAATGGACCCGTCTTGGCTGGGCTCGGGCTGCTACTTATAGCCAGCAGCCGCGGTTGCCAGCCAATCAGAGTCAGGGTTTTTCAGCACTTTTCAAACCAATCATATTTGACATTTTACAAGAACAATTCAAACTAAACCAATGACATTCAAACCTACATACATAACACCAAACTTTTCTGCTGCTGACCTGCTCATTGTCAAGATGATTAATGGGCTCCTATGAAAGGGATTTCATAATTCTATCCCACTGGGTTTTATCTTTGAGAGGATAATAGCTTCCCTCAACAATCTCATCAGTTTTTTTCTGCAATGGACAGAGAATGCAACTTCCCCACTATCAGAGCTTTTGCTGCCAGACACAGCTTGGTAGAAGCTTCTAGAACAGCCGTGGGCAAACTACAGCCGGGGCTGGATCCGCCTGTTTGGCTGTTCTATCTGGCCACGGAGCGGCGGGAGGGTTCTCTTGCTCTCCCAGAAGGCTACGTGAAGTAATCTAACTTTGAATTTATATTAGTTCACACAAACACTCCATCCATGCTTTTGTTCTGGCCCTCCAGTCCAGTTTAAGAACCCATTGTGGCCCTCGAGTCAAAAGTTTGCACCCTGTTCTAGAAGGTTTCAAGTATGTAACACTGCAATATAGTACATGATTAAATGTCCAGTTAAAGGATTCCTGAAATCTCTGAGAGACTTTGCAGTTTGTAGGACTGGTGCTCCTATCAAACATTATCTTGTTCTTTGAGACACTTTACAGAGATGGCTAACACATGATTTAGGCAATTTAATTTGCTAGTTGTGTTACAGCAAGCCAGGATAGAATGAAGATGGCATCCAGCCATGAATCAAGATATTATTATTTTTAAAGCCATCCTGGATTAGGGCTTGGATGGGCTTTCTTCTTCTAATAATATATGCCAATCTAATAAATTGAGGCAGGGCAGTTTCTTTTCTATCTCCTCAATCCAGGTTCCTTTGAGCATCAGAACAGCTCTATCCCTTTTGACATTTAGAAATCTATATAGACTTGGATGTGCCAACAGTTCTGTAGGTTAAACAGTATGACTGGTCCTTCTAGCAATGGAAAGTGGTTGGGTTGATTGTTCTTAATTCCTGTCTTAAATGTGTAGTTGCATGGATTGATGCAGTTTAATGCAGATTTTGCATTCAGCAATATAGCGAAAGTATCATTGCTGAATCAAATGATTGTACTGTATTTGGTCTTCTAGAAAAGATGCTGCTACAAAGTCAGCTTTCCAGATGTGAAGTTATGAATTCTATTGGCAGTGAAACATAACATTGTGAATGTCCTTGCATCATTATTCCAGTTCAGTGGAGCCCAACAAAGCAATACTGCCTGGTCAGCCAAGACTTCTCCTTGTGCTCTGAAGTCAGGAAATGTTCTCTCAAGAGAATAACTTCCTATTGAATATGAAGGGTTGATTCTGGATGCTGAATTATAGTTCAGTATAGTTCAGTTCTTTATGAGTCTATACTCAAGAACCTCTTCTCATTTGTTATTTTGACCATTATACTGCCTTCTAAATTGGGAAATAGTTTTGGGTATTGAAAAGTGATTTCACAGCCACCAATTTTTAAAAACAGTACCAGCAAAATTTTTCAGCTGCTTTCACTTATTATTGCTTTCACTACACACTCCCCTCCTCCTCTCTCTCTCTCCCTCCCTCCACTCTTTATGGAACTGGGATTAGTTCTGGAGTGTTAAAGTAGATTTTAACCAAAAATCTTTAACCCAAAGTGTTCATTAAAGGATTAAAGAATGGATTAATGAAAGTGTTTGAGACACTGGGATGAGAATGAAAGAAAGGGAATAAAAATGGTGAAAAAAGTATGAATGATGACTATGAAAGACAAGAAAGGAAAAGATCAATCAGTCAAGATTCAGATAGTGTCAAGACAAGAGACAATCCTCCATTTTTCAAAAGTAACTGGAAAATCCCTTCCACCTCAGAGTGATGAATATGAGTCATGATCTTCAGGTCAACAGTTTTAGCAACACAGACAGCATGCTGACATTAATAGACTGTTGCCATGATTGGCTTTAATAACTGGAAGGTAATGTGGAAGGATAAAAAGCAATATCAAAAAGGAGGGACTTTGAGAAAAATGGCAGAATTTGAAACACTATTATAAAACCAAGGTCGCCTATTAAGATATATATCACCTGAGATGCTAGAACACTTGTTAAATCCTTTGAAACCAAAAAAAATCTATTGGTTCTAAAGATATTTGTTATCAATAAAGCAATTTGATATGGAGATGCTGAGAAATGAATTAGAGGTTCCTATATTGCCTAGACAACGAGAGAATGTTTTAATTTCTACAGCAAGAATATCAATGGATCTCAAATTACAACTTCTACAACCAACAAGAATATTTAGAATTTATTGGACTATTTATTGGATTCTATCAAGGTAGTCTTACAATAAAGTAGACTAGTTCATCTAATTGTGTTTCCTGACTGGTTTACCTGAAAGGGTTGACATCAATCTTGAAAGTCTGAAAGCACAAACTTACTGTTGCCACTTTTAACTGCTTGGTCCATTAGGACAGATTTATTTTCTATGACCACTAAGCCACCGGAAGCTCCTACCTTTCTTGTTTGATTGTTTCCTAGGCAGCATCTCTTCCCTCTCATTCCCAAGGTCATCCACACATTCCATTATGCAACTTAGGTTGAGGAGAGACAGCTAGGTAGCTCAGATGAAGGGTCCATTTGGAACTGGACAACATCTAAACCAAATGAAGTAAATTATATAGATACATCCATCCGTAATAAGTGAAGGTCATTGTACAGTACATCCTTGATATTCAATGAGTTTTAATCAGTCAATCTGTCATTATCTAAAGACTATTTTAAAGCTCATTTTAAAAATATATTGCAGGTTTTCTCTAACCATATCATGGTTATAAAGCTATACAAGGCAAATATTATCTGACCTCACCAAATTTCAGATAATGACATTACATATAGAATATCTGGAAAATAGTAAATACAAGTTAGTCATATTTCCATGTATAAACAAGCTTGGACTGAGGGTCAGGCATTGTAAATTTCATATCTCTTTAATGTTCCTGCTATATTTAGTGAGGAGAATGCATATCTAAACTTCATATATATCATTTGCTTATAGTCCACAAAGTGGTTTCTTAATCTAAATGATCAGAATAATTCAATTATTTTGTAATAATGTGTTCCTGTGAGACTGGACTATAAATCATTAGTTGTCTTATTTAGTCATCAGAATAAAGCTCTTTTCTCTCCATTGCTTGGATGTTTAGAATTATAACCAGTAAGCCATATCCTATATAATTATGGAAGTGTACTAATGATCAGAGTAAACCTCAAATGCATTACAGCTTTTCCATTTGTGGGCAAAACTTCTACCACACAGAAGTCAATGAAGTAGAATTAATTTAGTGATACTTTCCTCAACTCTTAAGGGACAGCAGCTCACAGGCATAAGACAATCATTTCTTGTATTAGCAGGGTGTTTCTTAAGGGAAAAACAAAATTGGGATTGCATAGAAATGGAGTTATTTTTGATCCTCTCCTGTAGCAATTAGAAACAGCTGCAAAATGATAGCAAAGCCATAGGGATACAGCAAACCAATAGAAAAGCAAGTAGTAAATAAATATGTCCACTGTTTTAATAGGAAGAAAAAGAAATATGTGAGCTTTAGTTTAGTTTTCTAAACTAAGACTTTAGACTTTAGTTTTCAAAAAGGAGGAGGAAGACAAGGACATCATAAAAGTATGTACTTGTTTTCCTATTCTTCTCTCTAAAGTGCATGGGAGAAGATGAATTGAATTTGCACTAGAAAAAGTATATTAATAATATCAGTATCTCTGTAGAGAAAAGATTTGTAATTATGTTGAAGAGGCTTGTTGCATTAGGGGCCATTATATTTATATCAAGGATATGCAATAAACTTCAAGTCAACATTGCCATCGTTTCTTCCTAAATCACCTATAGGACCAGAGGTAGTATTCTGGGGAACGGTAAATAACACCTCTGACTGGCCCCCCCCATCTATTCTCTGCCCCCAAGTCCCAGCTGATCGGCTGGGCCTTCTCTTGTTGCCCTGCACAGGAGAACGGGCTGGAAAGTTAGTGGGGTGGGAGAGAATGGGATTTTGCAATAACCTTCCCTGGGTGGGGTGGAAATGGAGATTTTACAGTATTCTTCCCTGCCACACCCACCAAGCCATGCCCACCAAGCCACCTACCAAGCCACATCCACAGAACTGGTAGTAAATTTTTTGAATCCTACCACTGTATAGGACCATGGAAATTACAGCTTTTCCCCGCTAGCAAACACTGGAAGCTATTAATGGATTCATCATCATCATCATCATCATCATCATCATCATCATCATCATGTGTTATTCCTGTAGAAGCAGGGTCCACTTTGCAGATGGAGGATTGCCATCTTGCATGATCAAACGCAGCATCCAGGTCATGTCTGCATTTTGATGGAGATGGCTGATGATCCATGGATTGTGACAAAAACTAACCGATCGGCATGTCACCTGGGTCTGACATTGGTTTGGTCTGTTTTCATCTCAGCACCACCCTAGTGGGCAGGCAGTATCCAGCAGCACCAGCAGGTGCCTCACTGTCAGCTAATGGAAGTTGGTGGTGAAATAATAGATTATGATAAAAATTAAACTCCTTCTCAAATGTACCATGGCTTCAATAAAGAATATTACCATTTTTGCAGGCAGGAAAAAAAAGATCAATATGCTTTATGTAATAATAGTACTATCCAGGCATTGTTTAAAAGAAAAACACAAGACTAGTCAAATCTTTTCAACATTTAACATCAAAGGCATCACATAGCCCCACTTTTAAGCATGGATGCATACAATGCAAACTTATAGATGAACTGGACCTTCCCACATAAAGTCATATATATGAAGGCCTCCAGAAATCCTACACAATATTCTACTCAGGTAATCCTCATACCTATAGTTATGGGGAGACCACTCTTTACAACTATTTATCTTCCGAATATGCAGAAGAATCCATCTAGTAAGCAAGTAAGGATGGTGGGATTATTTGGAAGAACATTTCCCTTACTTTGGATCCAGATACTCTTTTTAAAGAAGAACAACTATAGGCCTAATTTCTAGAAACTTTCAGTGACATCTCTCCAAGTCAGATGGCATCAGTTGGGCCACTTTGTGTTTATACACCCTACATTTTTGCAGTTGATCAATCTGCAGTATGCCATCACCAGAAAAGTAAGGAAGCAAGATGGCTATAAAATGATATCCTTATTAGAGTAATGGATATGCAGTTAAGGCTAGCCAGTTTGGTTTAATGGTTAAGGTACCAGTCTAAAAATCAGGAGACTGTGTGTTCTTTGGGCCAGTTAATCTCTCTCAGCTCACACTGTCAGGTTTGGATAACAAGCTGGTCAGTCAATTCCTGTCTTAACAATAAATTGACACTTGGTTGGTCCTCCAAAAGCAAACCCTACAGTTATAAGAAAATGCTAGAAAGAAAAAAAATAGTGGGCATACAGTTGATTTTAGTTTTTCTTGTAGATAATCTGCTACTGGTAACACTTTTCAGCATAGTTTTAAGGAAATAAATCTACTTGTGTGGAAAAGTCATTTAACAAGGAGAGTACTACTTATATTAGATTGCAATGTTGCAGGAGGATCATAAGAAAATCCAATGTATTTGGGTCACATGAAATTTGGGTAAATAGAGGATTTGATATCATGATTTTTCATATAGCCTAATTTCTTAGAAACTTTTCTAGCAGTCTCATTAAATTAATGTGCTATGCACAATATTAGAGTCAGCGCAATACTATGCCAGCATAAAATGTGCTATCCCCACTGCTAATCCCTAACCTACTTCTACTGCTTCCATTTCCTATCATTACAGTCCCTTCAAAATAATAGGTGATAAGGGCTAACAGGTTTTCCACACTTTGAAGCTGTCTTTGCAAAGGGATTAAAATACTACTTGAAAAATGGTGCAGCTACCGAAAAAATGAATCTTCATTGACTGGAGATAAGACAAAATCTGTATCATGAGGACAGGGCAGAGATAAAAACCCTACAATGCTAGGCCTTTTGTGCTGTGATTAGATAAAAATCAGGAAAACTCCAATTGTTGCATTTACACTCATGTATTCATTCAGAATAAGCCCTCTCCTTATTTAGTTAGTGAACAGTGAGAAGCACTGTGGTAAGTGAAACACAATGCCTCTACTAAATGAAGTTTATTAGTTTTGTATTCTATATATATTATTCAAGAGTGCAGTAAATTTAATACGCTTTTTTGAACACTCATAGTTTCTGTAGACTGTAAATCAGAATATGAAATGCGTTTGATGAAGGGCTCCAAACTATATTTTCCTCCTGCAGATAAGGAGTTATCAATCTCCTTTGGTGGCACATATTCTGTTTTTAAATTGGATTGATTTCCAAAAGAACTTGGTAATTTGATATTGTAATGTGTATGGGCAAAAGTAACAGGCTTCTTCAGTCTTTAACACACCTGATGTGTACTGAAAATTAGAGATTGCTTGTCTTTAGCTGCTAAGTGTTTTACACCAGAATCAATATTAAGGCCCATCACAGTAGGTAATTACCATTTGTGAGCTTCAGTACATCTTGGTATAGATGCCATCAAAAAGCTGAAAATAAATTGCATTTATTTAAACTGCATTTAAATCAGGAGGCAGGGTCACTGTTAGATAATGGCAAGAACAACAGATTTTCAATGGCATTTTTCCCTCAGATTGAGTTGTAGGGAATGAGAAATCTGTTTATCTCAAATGAAATTTAATCTGTAGGCAGTGATATAATATATGAGGAGCAACTGAAGGGAATTGGAAAAATGTCTTTACATATTCCTGGGTTGTGTTAAACTTATCAACTCTTGCATCTTATAGCTCATTACAAGTCACCATAATGATAACAATGAAGGAGGTTAAATATGAACTTTCTTAGCATTTGCTAACAAAATAGAAAAATACAATTAAAAGTAAAATATTAATATCTTAAAGGACTGTGATATAGAGAAATATAAAAGTAGCAAAGTTTTAGTGTGCTGATACCCCTTGAGAGCCTTTAAATTTATGTGTAGTGAGTGTGACTGTTTTAAAAGTGACTTAAATATTAGTTTCATTGATTTCATAAAATGGATGCTTTAACTGAAATGATTAATTCAAACTCATGCTTTAAATAAATCTAATTGAAAGCTCAAAAGACAAGTTCTGTCTCTTTTTTTCAATTTATATTATATTGTAATTCTGAAAATTAGGGATTGCTGGTCTTTAGCAGTTAAGTGTTTTACACCAGGATCAATGTTAAGACCCATCACAGTAGATAATTACCATTTGTGAGCTTTAGTACATCTCTGTATAGATAGCAATTGAAATTCACTTGACCAAACAACTTATACAAAGACTCAGAATTAAACTGCAGTTTACATACTATGACCAAAGGTCAGCAACACTTCCTAAAAAGATAAAATCAAGGGTTAGGTGATTCACTTACAGTACAGCTGTTTCCTGCTCAATTGTTCTTTTTTTGTTGTCTAACAGGTCACTGTTTTGTTATTTGGATATCTCTCAGGAACTAAACTCTGAGTTTTGTTGTCTGTTGCTAGAACAAAATGTGTCCCGTTTGTTTTCAGTCTCTGGATCTTTGTCTTGCTCTTGGTAGCATTGCTTAAAATAATTTCTTATTGTTTAATTTTTCAGCAGCTGACTTGAAGAATCTGGACTAGGGGGCTCTAAGTCAGATTTATACTTTTCAGAAAAATAAACATTGAAATAAGAAACTATATGTAAGTGCGTAATAGCATGGCATGTTCGTTCTTCAAAATAGTTGGTCCCCCTTTATTTTTTATGTGAACCAGATGAGATTTGAAGTAAGGATTCCAGTCAAGAATAGAACAAACTCTTACAGGATGGCTGCAGGAAATAAAAAATAGTCAAGATGGTAGCAGTGACTTTGTGATTGAAAATGAGTGGGGCCTTGATTTCATGGGCCTGACTGCCATATTTATTTATTTAGAAGATTTATATATTAACTTTTAAAACCCTTTTTGACCAATCCTTCCACAGATGCCCCTGACTCCTGGACACCTTCATCAATTAAGTTGTTTCTAGTAGTTGTTTTTATGCTAATTTTAAGTTTGTTTTTTTAAAGGTGTAATTGAAATTTTCTGATGACTTGGAACAACAGAAAGAAACTTACACAACTAAGGTATTCAGTTAGTTACTTAATCCAGTTAGCATGTGTATTGGAAATGAATAGATAACATCAAAAGAAGATTTTACACTCCCACTTTTCACTGCTAAAATTTTCCACTACTAAAATTTCTTAGCCTGGCTTCTTGCTTTACTTCAAATTTTAGATTTTCAAATATTTTTCATCTCATTTTGAAATTTACCAGTTTTTGTAAGTGTCTCTCTAAAAACAATCTTTTTCTGATTTTGTAGCAGTCATATCAAGAGATGTAACTATTTCCAACATGAGAGGACTGTGGTGAACTACTCTGTCATACAACTTAAAATGAGAAACCACTCAATTATATAAAAGCACCAGAAAGATTGTAAACTCTACAGGATACAAATGCAGTCTTTTAACAGCTAAGCTGTCAAAGCTCTCTGCTTGGAAAAGAAGAATTAAGCTGGTTCCATATTCTTGCATAACAGAATATTTTCTTTCTATTCTATTAATGTAGAGATTTGAGGATTTGGGTAATTTTTTTATCAAGACATAAACTGAACACAATTCTATTCCATCTGTAATTGTAAAAACAAAATAACCAAAATAACTCTCCATGCAGCTATTGTATCTATAAATACAGGTGAAACTTGAAAAATTAGAATGTCGTGCAAAAGTTCCTTTATTTCAGTAATGCAACTTAAAAGGTGAAACTAACATATGCGGTAGAATCATTACATGAAAAGCAAGATAGTTCAAGCTGTGATTTGTCATAATTGTGATGATTATGGCTTACAGCTCATGAAAATCCCAAATCCACAATCTCAAAAATTAGAATATGACATGCAATCAATAAAACAAGGATTGTACATAGAACAATATTGGACCTCTGAAAAGTATAAGCATGCATATGTACTCAGTACTTGGTTTGGGCCCCTTTTGCAGCAATTACTGCCTCAATGCGTGTGGCATGGAAGCTATCAGCCTGTGGCACTGCTGAGGTGTTATGGAAGACCAGGATGCTTCAATAGCAGCCTTCAGCTCTTCTGCATTGTTCGGTCTCATGTTTCTCATCTTTCTCTTGGCAATGCCCCATATATTCTCTATGAGGTTCAGGTCAGGCCAGTTTGCTGGCCAATCAAGCACAGTAATCCCACGGTCATTGAACCAGGTTTTGGTGCTTTTGGCAGTGTGGGCAGGTGCCAAATCCTGCTGGAAAAGAAGTCAGCATCCCCATAAACTCATCTGCGGAAGGAAGCATGAAGTGCTCCAAAATCTCCTGGTAGATGGCTGTGTTGACCCTGGACTTAATGAAGCACAGTGGACCAACACCAGTAGATGACATGGCTCCCTAAATCAACACAGACTTCACACTGGACGTCAAGCATCTTGCAGTGTGTGCCTCTCCATTCTTCCTCCAGACTCTGGGTCCTTGGTTTCCAACTGAGATGCAAAAGTTGCTCTCCTCAGAAAAGAGGACTTTGGACCACTGAGCAACAGACCAGGTCTGTTTTTCTTTAGTTGTCCAGTTTTTGGCCACACGAAGAAAAACTGGACAACTTCCTCACATCTCAACAGCCTACACCCAAAATACAATTTACCATGGAAACAGAAACCAACAACCAACTTCCGTTCCTGGATGTCTAATTTACAAAAACCCTCTAGGACACATCTGCCAGAAGAAGACACACACCAACCGCTACTTAAATGCACAATCCCATCACCACCCTGCACAGATCAACTCAGTAGCCAAGACCCTCATCTCCAGAACCAAATGCCTAGCTGACAAAGACCACTTGAGAACAGAATTAGACACCCTCACTAACGTATTAATGTCCAATGGATTCCAAAGAAGCACAATCACCAACCTAATCCTAAGGGAGACTCCCCAAAACCAAGACACAGAACATTGCCCTCCTCCCTTACATCAAAGGCACCACAGATAAAATCAGCAAAATTCTCCACAAACACAATATCAGGACAGCCTTTGGCACTGACCAAAAATAGCCAACATCTTAAGAAACCCCAAAGACAAGATCCAGCTAGAAAACCAAGGAGTTTATGAAATACCATGCAAAATTTGCCCAGCCACATACATTGGACAAACCAACAGGAGAATAAATGCACGCATCGCAGAACACAAACGCAGTCAGAAAAGAAGAAAAACTTCCTCCCTTTTCCAGCACCTTAAAGCCACAGGACATGAAATTGATTTTGAGGGATCCAAACTTATCTCCAACACTGAACACTTCAACAAGAGAATAATTAGGGAAGCCATCAAATAGAGAAACACCCCATAACATGAATAAATGGGATGATACTTCCCTACCAGACATCTGGAAACTAGCCCTCAATCAACAAATGAGTCCCAGCCACAAAAACCAACACGGACCCAAAATAACACATGATGCCACCACCAATCTCCTCACCAGACTCAAACCCAAGCCCACCCCACAGACAAAGGCAACCACCATCCAGAAACCAGACCATGGCTGCAACACCAGCTGCTACACCCCCTCCAACCCCCAAACTAAGCAAACTGACACACGCTATAAACACATAGCCAGACCTCAAACTCGGAGCCAAACCAAGGCCCGAATGTCACATCACAGCCTTCCACCCAGGATACTACATCACAGAACTCAGGAGATCACAACACAAAACCTCAGGAGGTTGCAACACAGACAACGACCCAGGAGATACAGCACAAGACCCAGGACACAACAATAAAACTCAGAAGGTCATCACACAGCCCACTACCCAGGTAGCTACAACACAAAAGGCTGAGAGACACACAGCCAGCACCTCAGCCACACAGGCTCTCAGGAAAAAGCCATCCAATCAGCATACATCAACTCCACAAACCAATCAAGAAGTAACAACACAGCCAACTCTAGAGTTTAAAAGGGACAAAACAGCCACGATCACACACTTCTCCCCAGGAGAACCCAAGCCTGAAGACACCAGCCTGAAGATGACGGATGAGATTTCGTCGAACGTTGCCAAGGTATTCTCAATCTTACAGGACAAGACCCGAATACACCAAGACCTACATATTTATATATATATATATAATATATATATATATATATATAATTTACTGCAAGTTTTGTTTTGTGTTCTGTTGTGTTTGGCTAATATTAATGCAAAGTTTAAAGCATATTACCATTTTTATATTCTTTGTTTAGTCATATCATTAAGTTTACATTAAGTTGTTTCAAATGTTTAATATGCATCATCACAATCAAAGCAAATTCATGTAAAAATATTGTTTCTTTTCTGCAGTTTAACCTAATCAGGATCTGAATGTTTTTCCTACTGTTGCCAATGCATCTGTGCACAATAAACTTTATTTTTCATGAACCAAGGACAATAAACAAATTCAGAGCCATTTTTTAGGATGGACTATTCCATGATGAGTATATTGTAATCAGTAATATGAGCTATGAGTGTCAACAGGAATTCTTTGGGATGTTAAAATTTAGGGTGTCAAGATAATGTGTAACATTACAAATGCTACAAAGGAAAAAGATTCTGGGGGAAAAATCAAAGCATAAAAGTACCAGTGAATCTTTGCAGTATGACACTGTCTAAATAAATTCATCATGGCTATTCCATATGGTATTTTATACTGTAGATACATAAGTGCATATATGCACAAATGAGTTGCATCTTTTACAGTTTCACTGCCATAGTTCTTATGCCTATGCCAGAAATGATTTTAAAATTAAAATTAAGCACAGATCTGTAACTTTGGCTGAGAAGCTCTAATGTAAACAATCCCAAGAATGATTTAACTGCATAAATCAGGAATTTTCAAAGTATAGTTGGAAACTTATTTTCCTGCAATTTGTATTCTTTTAAAAATACACCCTGATCATCCTTGCACAAGTAGAGTTGGAATGTCCTTGTCTTCTTAGACATTGGCTGCGGTTGCCCTTTGGGTGAGATTCAAGGTATTAGTCATCACATATAAAGTCCTTCATGGCTTGGGTCCAGGGTACTTGCGGGAGCATCTCCTGCCAGCTGTTGACCTCCAATCGCCCTGTGCGTCCCACAGGCAGGGCCTCCTGGGGTGCCATCGACCAGACACTGTCGGTTGGCGGCACCCAAGGGTAGGGCCTTCTCTGTGGGAGCACCCACCCTGTGGAATCAGCTCCCCTTGGAGCTCCAGTTGGCCCCTGAGCTCCGTTCCTTTGCAACCTAAAGACTTGGTTGTTTCAACAGGCCAGCCTGGACTGAATGGGGTGGGGTGGGTTTTTATCAATGTTTAGTTTTAATCAGGTTTTAAATTTCATTGGGCTTAGTTTAGTTTAATTCTATTTTAATATTTGTATTCTTCTTTTTATTGTAAGCCGCCCTGAGTCCCTCAGGAGAGAGGGCGGCCTATAAGTCCAATAAAATAAATAAATAAATAAATAAATAAACATTTTCTTTGTGATCTTTCTCTTTTTCCTCAAGGTTCTTATTTAAATTATCTCTCCGAACTAAATTATGTCCACTGTTTTCATTACCTCCGCACACAGTCATATATGTAGTTACTTATTAAAGAGGGCTTTCAAAGTTATATAAGTTCTGAATGTCCTTCTTAAACCTATTGATCTGAAGCTGCAACCAGAAATAATAATAATTTAATAATAATTTATTCGACTTGTATGCTGCCCTTCTCCCTAAGGACTCAGGGTGGTGAACATTAAAACAGCACAAAATTTACAATAAAAGCAGATTAAGCATGACAAGTCAGAATAAACATTAAAAGAAACAGTTAAAAAAACATAGCAACACATAGCAATAACATTTAGGCTTATAAACTACCCCATAGCGCTTTACTCTGGGCGGTTTACAACGTAGAAGCAGTATTTTCATATTGTCTGTGTAGTGCATGTCTTACAACTGACTTTTCTGTTACTGTTTTATCAGTTGTTTATTAGTTGTTTCAAAGATAATTTATTAGAATTCCTGTCAATCGGATCTTTGCTTGCAGCAGAGGTGGTATTCAGCAGGTTCCAAGTAGTTCTGGGGAACCGGTAACAGAAATTTTGAGTAGTTCAGAGAACCGCAAATACCACCCTGACTGGAGATTTTGCAGTATCCTTCCTCTGCCTTCCCCTCCAAGCCACACCCACGGAACCGGTAGCAAAAAATTTTGAATCCCACCACTGGCTTGCAGCCTTCTTTGGTTGTTTTGTGTTAATTATTTGAACTTCCATCACTATGTTTTAAGATATAGACTTCTCTTCTCTTGAGCCATGACTCCACTCTTAAAATCATTCCCCACCAAAGTTTTGGACACTCAAAAGGTCTAGTTTTTTTACAGGTGCTCCATCCAGTTTGAGATGATTAGAAATAGAACCAGCATCATTCACCATATTTTTCTATCCCTGAAAGTTATCTTGCCTCCACAATGTTCACAAACTGATTCATACATTGCCTTCTTTAAAAAAAAACTTTTTCAAAATCTTATCAATTCTACCCAGTCACAGGATTCTTGGACTTCCAAACCCTTTATTCATGCATTCTTCCTTCATATATTTGTTTTACAAAAAGATCCTCAACCATTCTGCCTCACCACCTCATTATACTACTGTCATTTCATCAATCACTTTGATATTCTGTCTACTTCCATTCATCATACATTATTCTTGGCCTTATCTCTACTTGTTTACCACTCATTTCTTAAGTAACCCTTTCCCATTGCATTCAATTTATGTCTCTGATTTGCAAAGCATATAACAAAGTGAAAAGAAGCATAATCTTGTACCCAATAATTTTCACTCCTTTCAGTAAACATTCATTCTTCACAAATACCCACACATTATCTGCTACTTTTCTGCCATCTTTATTAGTGTCCCTATCATCAATATACCATCTACAAACTATACAGATTCATCAGCTGCTGTTATTTACTGCCATTTATGTAAAATTTGGAATCATTCACTCCATTTTTCTCTGACAATTCCAACTATTTGAGTCTTCCCACATATTCAGATCCATATGTCTTTGTTGCATTCTACATTCTAATGTGAACAATAGCTTTACTCTACATAACATGTTTATGTGTTCAATTTTTTTGAAGTGGACATCTTTGCTTATATAAGAATAACAGTAATTACAATAGGCATTTGCAGTTGAAATTAGAATAGCCAGTATCCTGAAAGTAGAGGAAACTTTGCAATCAATTTACTGAACCCACAGGTGCCTGCAACTAGTTAACAGTGCTACTGAAACCACAAAACATATCATGGTACAAGTTCCATTCTTAAATACTTATGATGCACACAAATATATAAGAAATGGAAATCATGACAAGCTTCATCATTTCCCTCCTTGCAACTATTCATATAGATACCTCTATTCTAATGTTTGATAAGGAGTGGGGACAAGAAGGGGGAGAGATGAAATCCTAATAAATATGCAAGTATTCCCTAGTAGATTGTAAACTGAGGTATTTTATATGTTCTTTCAAACAATAATTGAGGACAGTAACAACTCTATACTGACGAGGTAAATCTAGCAGGTGCAGGAATTGTCTTAGATATGTATGTACTGTATGTATGTATGTACGTATGTATATATATATATGTATGTATGTATTTTTACAGAGAGCTAAAGACACTAAGCATTTTTCTTGGGTGTAGAGAAATTTATATCTATTTGTAAAAATAATAATAGCAGCAATAGCAGCAAAAACACCATGGCTAGGAAATAAAGTTTCTTTTAAACTTTAAATTTATTTCTTTTAAACTTCTAAATTCAATCTTTTAAATTTGTTTTAAACTTTAAATTATATTCTGCCCTAACAAAGAAATAAACATATGTTCCACCCTGGTAAGGAAATAAAACCAATTTGATCAACAGCTTAGAAAACTATGGAAGAAAAGGCACAGTATGTTAAAATGAAATATTGTGCTTCTCAGCAAGAAAAAAATCCCATTCTGTTCTGCTCAGTTTATTCCAAGGGGTAAGTTTTCATTTTCATGAAAAGGGAACAAAGTCAATGTCAGGTTCATAAATTCAGGACAGTTACAAAATGACTGGAAACCTGATATGCTCCAGATGTTTGGCATGATGACCAATGACAAGATACTGAATGTTATGCTCCAAACATCCAGAAAATCAAAATGGCATGATAATCTGTGTATTATATATTTTTTAAAAAGCAAAACATCTTTGACCTGGCTTTTGTATTCTATTAATTAGCAGGGGGGTTGTTTAACATTCATTGTGGTCTTCACAAATAATGCTAAATTATAAATTACAAACCATAACCGGCAGGATTCATATCAAATGAGAAATCCAATCAAGTACATTGCAACAAGTCTTGACAGGTTGTGTAAACCAGTCCTTTGATTATATCTGGCTTGAATGCATGTTCTTTGAAGAAAATAAGTCAGAAAATAAGAACATACTTAGAAAATATAATAGAAAATATTTTCTATGTATGATGCTTCCTTAAGGATTACAATTGCCACAATGCTTACCACAATGAAGGAGATATTATATTATGATATTAATGAAGTAAAGTGGGGAATTCTAGAGCAGTTCAGTGCTATGCACCTTATTAGGAAATTAACCCAGCTGAGTTAACTGAGTCTGCTCCTGCACATGCACAGAATTACAAACATATTTTTTATTAGAGGTAATTGTATGCATGTTTTGATTCGTGGAACAATTTTAAATAACAGAAATTGAAAATGTAGTGAAAACTTTAGAGAAAAGAATGCCTTAAGAACACATTTGTATCTACAAGCTCTTCCTTCCTTCCTCCCTCCCTCCATCCTCTGGGGAGGGGAGGGGAGAACAGAAGGGAAGGAAAGAAAGGAAAGGAAGGAAGAGGAGGAGGAGGAGGAGGAGGAAGAGGCGGAGGGAAGGGAAGGGAGTGGAGGGGAGGGGAAGAGAAGAGAAGAGAAAGAAGAGAACTCTCTTTCTGCAAGAAATCAAACACAATCCCAAAGCAAATGATCAATAGTTTCAAAGGTACATACTGTATATTGCCTCCTTCTCTTTTCTGTTCCTTTTACAAATTTTCTCTCTCTCTCTCTCCCTCCCCCACTCTCTCCTTGTGATATGCTTCTCACCTCTTTCCCCATCCCCAGTCCTTTCCTGTAGTTACTATTATAATCTTGAGAAGAAGGATTATCCTGAAGGCAACTGATCAAAAGGAGGAAGGAAATCATCTCTAAAACATAAGAAAGCCACCCTCACCTACTTCCCCATTAACAGGAGCATTTACACAGCAGCCAGCTACATAAATTGAATAACAGGCCTGGAGAGTCATCTTTGCTTAAGGCAAATGCATACATTTCATTGTTTCATATTGGGGAAACGTTGAAATCCCTAAGATTTGAGACCTCTCGGTACCAACATCCAAATTGCCTGTTAATTATTCAACCTTACAAAAGTCTGACGGTGAAGGGAAATCTGCAATTCTGGCCCATCTCCAATTGCCCAGCCCCAGCTGACTCTTCCTCTTCAATTTAATTTTAAAGGGTTAACCAGAAGCCTCCCTCTGATAAGGACTGTAACTAAGGCAGCTACAGCTGTTCTATTCCAACCAGCAGAACGCTGTAGCCAAGGCACCTGGATTTGACCTACTTGCTTATATTATAGAGCACTCCAGGTTTCTCATAGAATACTAGAATATGGACAATTCAAAAGAAGCAGTGTGTGTAAAGGGACATTGCCCATGAAGTCTTTTTTCAGGGGAGGTGGTGGTGGGGAGCATTTTAATATTTTGTAGTTTTGAAAACAATTTTAGCACATCTAAATCTCTTCTTGCAACAGCCAAATTACAAATGGACATGGTTCGGTGCAATTATATACTCTGTTGTGGCTGGGAAATGAATGGTATTGAAAATGAATTCTGCACACTTCTCATAGTACTGTAATTAATAGACAACATTTTTAACAAGTATGTCATTAGGAAAAAAATACCTTTGCCATGCTAGTCCCAGAGGGACTTTCTTGATTTTTCTTTAAAGACGTGTCACTGCTCAGCCAAGAAGCTTCTTCATCTCTGACTGGATGGTGGGGAATGGAAGGATCCATCCACCATCCAGTCAGAGCTGAAGAAGCTTCTTGGATGAGAAGTGAAATGTCTTCAAAGAAAAGAAGAAGAAAGTCCAGTTGCCTCCTGCAAAAGCACCTTTGGGACAACCATGACCTGGATGATTGAGAATCTCTATAGACTCTTCGCCATGCTATTGCTTTTAGGTTTCCCTCTGTGTTTTTGCCAAGCTGAAGCTGTTGAGCATTATGTATTTTGTGGTGGATTTTAACTAGTATTTGTTATGTATGCAGGTTTGAATGTCATTGGTTAAGTTTGAACTGTTCTTGTAAAATGTCAGAAATAATTGGTTTAAAAAGTGGAAAACCCTGCGCTCTGATTGGCTGGCAACTGCGGCTGCTGGCTATAAGTAGCAGCCACAGACCAGCCAAATTGGGTCTGTTATGAGCTGTAGTCACTAATAAACTCTTCACTGAAGCACTCCGTGTCTGACTCTTCATGCAAATCTAACACTGGCTACGAAGGTGGGATCCTTCCCAAAGAAGACAATGCGGAGAAGAAGCCAGAGAGATGGCTGTGCTGAACACCCCAGCCCGTTTGATCCGATGGCAGAAGACTGGGACTCATATGCGGATCGTTTCCAAATGTATTTGGAGGGAAATGATCTCACCGACATTTCTGACAAGTGGAAGAGGGTGGTCTTTCTCACCCACTCGGCCGTTTTCAAGATGGCGAAGGCATTGGCGGGAGCTGCAGATGTGAAGGTAATGGACTGGCCTGATTTAGAAAAGTTATTAAGAGCCCATTACGCGCCACAAGTATCGTGCCTCATTAAGAGACACGAATTCTACCGTCAGGATCAAGGGAAAGCAAAACGTTAATGACTTCGTGGCAAGTTTAAGGGACATTGGGGGTGCATGTGAATTTATCAACTTAGAAGAGGCCATGTGCGATCGATTTGTTCTAGGCCTAAAGACAAGGTTTTGCAGAGCAAATTATTAATGAAACCTAAGATCATGTTTAAGGAGGCCATAGAAGAAGCTTTTCAGCGAAGCTACCAAGTCCTCAGCAGCAGCCATGAAGAAAATTAACAAGGCTGCAAGCCATCCTGATGTGGAAAAATCCACAACAACCCATTGCGAGCAAATAGATTCTGATTCAGACTGTAGTGAGGTGGAGGAAGGAATTTATAGACTCAGAATGGAGAAGAAAAGGAAAGACCTTGGAAGAAAGAGGCAAGACTTTTATTGCAGAGGTTGTGGGGGCACCCCACTGAATGCAAGTTTTTGATACCATCTGCCTCCGTTGTGAAAAAGAGGTCACCTAGCAAGAGTCTGCAAATCATCCAGAACTCCACCAAGCAGAAAGAAGTTTCCTGACAAAGATTTCAAGCATAACAACTTCAGTGAGAAAATGGGGTGCAACACAGAAGCAAATGGGAAGAATGAAACTCATCAAACAGTCACTATTGGTCATTCTTCACCCTTAAGAAGCAGAAAAGTACATGTGAAGGTACTAATTGAAGGAAGGCCTTGCCAAATGGAAGTGGACTCAGGCTCCTATTTATCTATGGTGTCATGGGACACTATTCACAGGCTACTTCCCAACATTCAGAAGAAGCATTTCCAGAAGCAAGCACTGACTCTTAAAGACTACCAAGGGAACGAGATTCCAGTAGTTGGAACAAGAGAATTCATCATGAAGTTCAAAGGCCACACCAAGCGTTTGCCCCTGACCATCGTGGACAAGGACCAAGCTTGCTGGGACTTGAGTGGTTCAATCCACTAGGCATCGAGGTGACTGGCATCAATCACGTGAGCAACACTGAATGGGAGGAGGCCCTGAAGTCTGAGTTTCCAGAGGTCTTCAGCGAACAGATTGGGCAAGTATATGGGGACCCCTATCACTTTCAACCTAGATCCCAAGGTGCCCCAATTCGTTTAAAGCCCAGAAGGGTCCCATTTGCTTTAAAGGAAAAAATTGATGCACAATTAGATAAACTCAAGGAGTTTTAGAGCCCACTGACCACTCCAGATGGGAGACACCCATAGTCACACCAGTCAAGACTGATGGGTCAGTAAGAATCTGTGGAGACTATAAGGGGACATTGAACCATGCACTTCAACAGAGCGCATATCCAGTTCCAGTGGTGCATCATTTATTACATTCACTTGGCAGAGGTACAGTTTTTGCCAAATTGGATCTGGCCCAGGCATATCAACAACTAACAGTTGATGATGCCACTGCAGAGGCCCAAACCATTGTGACTCCTAGAGGTGCCTTCAAATGTGAAAGGTTGCAGTTTGGAGTAAACGTGGCACCAGGCATCTTCCAAAGCCTTATGGAAAGGATGCTCCAAGGACTGCCAGGGGTAGTGCCTTACTTTGATGATGTGTTAATATCTGCTGAAAATGACACTCAATTACAAGAGAGACTCAGAGAAGTCCTTACCAGATTCAAGAAAGCGGGATTAAAAGTCAAGGAAGAAAAATGCACTCTTAAAACTGACAAGGTTGAGTTCTTGGGCTATATGATTGACAAGCATGGCATCCACCCTACAGATGCCAAGGTTCAAGCAATCAAAGAAGCCCCTAGACCAAAATGCAAAACAGATTTACAAGCCTTCCTTGGACTTATTAACTTTTACCACATGTTCCTACCTCAGAAGGCAACCATTGCAGAACCATTACACAGATTGCTTGACAAAAGTCTGTTTGGGTCTGGGGCAGGAAAGAACAATCAGCATTTAACAGTATTAAAGACTAATCACGTCTGATGCTGTACTCATACAGTTCTCTGAGAATTTACCTGTTGTACTGACTTGTGATGCATCCCCTTTGAAGTGTGGGGGGTTTGAGCCACAGGCTTCCCAGTGGAGAAGCCCCTATTGCATTTTACTCTCGCACTTTGACCAAAGCAGAGAGGAATTACAGCCAATTGGACAAGGAAGCATTGGCAATTGTTGCAGCTATCAAGAAATTTCATGAGTATTTATATGGGAGAACATTTACCATTGTCACAGATCACAAACCTTTGTTAGGCATTGTGGCAGGAGACAAACCTACACCCATTATCCTGTCACCAAGAATGCTGAGGTGGACTGAATTTCTTGCTGCTTATTCATACAACCTCATCCACAAGCCTGGCAAGGACATTGGACATGCTGATGCCTTGAGTGTTGCCCACTTCCTTGTCACAAGGAGGACTTTGAACCTGAGGCACACACCTTTTCCTAGAAACTGTTGCCAAGCTTCCAGTACATGCTGCTGAAATTGCCAGAGAGACTGCCAAAGACACTTTATTGGCTCCTATTATAGGCTGGATTAAGAAAGGTTGGCCTCTTCAAGATCTACCTCACCTTGCCCAACCTTTTAAATCCAGGCAAACTGAATTATCTGTATTAAGAGGATGTATTTTGTGGGGTAACAGGGTGGTTATTCCTGCAAAACTGCAAAGAGGTTTTGGAAATGCTACATGAGGGTCATCCTGGTATTGTAAGGATGAAGGTTGGCCAGGAGTTATGTATGGCAGCCAGGTATTGACAAAATGGTTGAAAACTGGGTTGCATCTTGTCCCAACTGTCAGGTAGTCAGGCCTGCCCCACCTCTCGCCCCCAAACAGGAATGGGAATGTCCTAGGGGCCCCTGGTCTAGGATTCACATTGATTTTGCTGGCCCTACCAGAGGGCACACCTTCCTTATTATAGTAGATGCATATTCCAAATGGCTAGAGGTAATCCCTATGGCATCCACCACAACTGATGCTGTCATCAAGCAGCTCAAAAGCTTTTGTAACCCACAGGTTACCTGATGTTCTTGTCTCTGACAATGGCCCTCAATTTACATCCAACCCTTTTGAATCCTATCTAGCACAACTGGGTATCAGACATGCCCTCACTGCCCTGGGCATCCTTGCTAACGGCGGTTGAGAATGGTATGTTTACCAAAAAAGCTTCAGCAATTGGGTCCTGGGGACATCACTGAGAAAGTTGAAAAACTTCTTAGTGTTCAGCACATCACCCCTAACCCATCAACTAACTTATCCCCAGCAGAGTTGTTGATGGGTAGGAAACTTAGGTCTCCCTTGACGCCTTCATCCCACTGCACCCAATGCACCACTAGATTCCACTAGCAAAGTTCACACATTCAGTGTGGGTGATTCTGTTTATGCTAAGAACCTTATGGGTGAGCCTTCATGGATACCTGCTGAAATAACTCAAATCATAGGCCCTCGTTCTTACAGGGTACAAACAGAGGATGGAGTCCTCTGGAGCAGCTTAGATCCAGGTTACCTCAGGAACATCGCAATTGTTCCTCTCTAGTTCCCATACCAAGTGCTTTTTCTAGGGGGGAGAGGGAGGAACATGAGGATAATCAGCAAACAAGAATCAACCCCATGTGTAACGAATCATTACAACAGGAACCATCCCAAAACCTGTCACAATGCCAAAATCCATCCTTACAAGTGGAAGATTGCACATCACTACCTGACTTGGGTGCTGACATTGGGCTGGAGATGGGTTGGGAGGAGAGACCAGATTCTAACAATCAAACAGGGTCTTCTTTCACAGGAAGTCCAACTAGGGAAATGTCAACAGACATTTCCCCTCTCACTGGGTGAGAACGTTAAAACTTCTGAACCACGAAGGTCTCAACGTACACGTAAGAGCCCCACCTATTTAAAAGAATACATTAGATAGGTTTGGGTTTGAGTATGGACTGAACCTAGTGGGGAGGGGTGTTATGTATGCAGGTTTGAATGTCATTGGTTTAGTTTGAACTGTTCTTGTAAAATGTCAATATGATTGGTTTGAAAAGTGTGGAAAAACCCTGCACTCTGATTGGCTGGCAACTGCGGCTGCTGGCTATAAGTAGTAGCCGCAGCCCAGCCAAATCGGGTCTGTTATGAGCTGTAGTCACTAATAAACTCTTCACTGAAGCACTCCACATCTGACTCTTCATGCAAATCTAACAGTATTCAGCAATATAATCTTAGCCATTTCATACCTTGCTTTCAGAATAGTGATTTAAGACCTTTTTCACCCCTGCTCCATAGAAGTGAAAGATGATTCTGTGAAGCCAGGAGAACTCCTACTTCTCCTTGTTACTCTTCTTCCTTGTCCTCCTGTCTGATATGAAAGGATGTCAAGTTAATCTACTTATAAGTTTGGAATATTTAAAATGAGAAGCAATTGTTGGAGAATTAGAAGACTCTGGGTGCTATTTTAGAAATCTGCATTAGCACTACCTTGTCATGATTTGACAGGTAATCAAAATTCAAACTTATTCATTAAAGAAACTGAGGGATTGAACTGAACACTTCCTATACCAGTTTTCTATTTTCTACTAATGTGGAGAAACTATGAATGTACATCCATCTGCCTGTGTATGTGTGTGTCTACAAGCATGACTGTGCTTCAGAGGTGGTATTCGGCAGGTTCTGACCAGTTCTGGAGAACCCATAGTGGAAATTTTGAGTAGTTTGGAGAACTGGCAAATACCACCTCTGACTGGAGATTTTACAGTATCCTTCCCCTGCCATGCCCACCAAGCCACAGAATCGGTAGTAAAAATTTGAATCCCACTACTGCTGTGCATGTGTGCCTATTTTAACCAAAAGTGAACATAATGTTTCTTATTTTGTGTTCATTAGAGGATGAAACTAATGACACAAGAAAATCGGAAGAAACATAGGGAGATTCGCTCTGTACTATACTGTTCCAATCAGGAGATGAATAAGTCATAGGAAAATTAATGTTTTGTTTAACAGTTTACAGTTAACATCTTTTGGGAGTGGGGTGGGGAAGAGAAATGCAATTGTATTTGCTTAAAAACTATGACACCTTTATGATTTTTAATTTAACTGCACAAAAGCTATGAGAAGTGATCTTTCTTTAAAGGGTTGACAAATATAAGTAGAAAAGAAAAGCATAAGTTTTTTTATTAAATGATCCTTCCCCTTTGTATGTATGTGTGTGTGCGTGTGCACAAGTGATAAGTAAAGATTTCAAAATCTGGCCAATGTCTCCTGTAAATATTAAAACAACAATTATTTTTAGTACAAATTCACAAATCTGTTTTACCATCTGCAGGCCATGATCGTAAAGCAGTATTTCTTCTTACTCATGAATAATATCTTATAAAAGATGCAAAAAGCAAGCTGCATTGAAGAAGACAGCCAGAGTGCTTTTTTATTGGGGCCAATTTCCTTTTACTTTCTGAACTGATTAAAAATATTCCATTTTGCTTCTGGCTGCATCATGCGGCATCTATACCTATTAGAAAATAATCATACTTAACGGAACTGTTGATGAACTAAGCTTAGTACAGATTTTTCATAAGCCTGCTTTTCATTTTACTTTCTCCGTAAGTGGATCCTTGAGGTAAATATAATGTAATGAATGGATTTTGTGACAATTGTTGCTGATTCATCTGTGGCATCCAGCAAATTCCATTCTGCCAACTTTGAAATAGTTAAACATGCAAACTCTCCTTATGAAGAAGGAGAGAGAGAGGAAGGGGTCAATCTACTTTATAAAGCCCATGTAGGCCAGACAAGGAATAATGGATGGAAACTGAACAAGGAGAGATTCAACCTGGAAATAAGGAGAAACTTCCTAACAGTGTGAATAATCAACCAATGGAACAGCTTTCCCTCGGAGGTTGTGGGAGCCCCATCACTTGAGACCTTCAAGAAGAGATTGGACTGCCATTGGTCAGAAATGGTGTAGGGTCTCCCGCTTGGGCAGGGGGTTGAACTAGATGACCCCAACTCTGATTATCTGTTAAATTGCTCAAAATCTATGAGTGTGTCTGAGCACCTTGTGTAATACCAAGATCCTATTCTTCTATAATCTTAAATGTAAAAATTATTTTTTTTACCCAAACACAAAAATATTTCATCCATTTTCTCACATTCACATACAGAGTGAATTATGAATTCTACTGTAGCAACTACCTTGTAGTTGCAAGTCTCCCCTGCATTAAACTGTATACCCAGCACTTACTGAAGGAGAAAAACAACCTTGCAAAGCCAATTTAAAGAAGCTTTCTACTAAAGGATTGGAGAAGTGACTGTAGAGATGGACAGTCAAAACACAATTATACAATCAAAACTAGTGGGCTCTGTCTTAGCAGGACAGAGATCCCTAAGTGTCCCAGGATCTGGATATTTGTGGGACTACCTCTCACTGAGGATATCTGCCTGTCCTTCTGGGTTAGATAGTATGGTTGTGCTCCAGGTCCCCTTAATTAAAAGTTGCTTTCTAAAAGGACTTTCTTGGTGGCTGTGCCAGCCTTTTGGAACAACCTCCAACCTGGGATCAGAGATCCCTAACTAAGACCTGGCCTTTCTCTAAGCATTGGACCAGGATGGGAGTTGAGTTGTAAGGATGGTTTGTCTGGCACCTAAGGGGCAGGATACCATTGTTTTTAACTATGTTTTATAGATAGTTCTGAGCTGCCTAGAGTCATTCTGTGAGATAGACAGCTGTATAAAGCCTGAAAATAAAAAAAAATCTTCCTATTATTTCAAACAAAGATGAAGAACTACTGTTTAAGAAGGCTGGGTATTAATGAGATACATTTCTATCAAAGTAGGGCAAATTATTAGACATCAACCACTTGTTGTACAGATTAATTGTAGAAATTCAATGGAAAGTAGTTTTTAGCAAGTTCGAGAAAAATTTGAACCATATCAGAAGACCTTCATAGTACCTCTTGAAGGTCAGGCTTACTGGATCCCTTCCTAATGTACATATTTGCTTCATCATGATCCATGCCACTTCTCTATTTAATTTAATTTTATATAGTTTTTTTAAAAATCTGATAATTTATGGAATGTGAATTGCGGCATTTGTTTTGGAAGAAGTTCAAGGTCTGTCAAGATGATTATTTCCTTATACTTGACATCTCTTCATCTGAAAAAAAAATCACATATTGACAAATCCATTTTGTTGGCTTAGCTTTAGCAGTCTAAAAAGGTGCCTGCAATTTATCCCTATCGATTTCCATATGATAGCTTGTCCATTTTAAAAATATTCCCATATCTGTTACAGATGCATTAATTTGGGCAGAAAAAGATAATATTTTTTGACAAACTAGTAGTGAGATCCATCCACTTGTTTGAGAATGCTGTGCTAGTATAGATTACTGATTTAGGATTTCATTACTGTGGCAGCCTCAGAAATGATTAATGGAGATTTATTCTAACCTGGGCTGTCCAACTTTGGCAATTTTAAGGCCTGTGGACTTCAACTTCCAGATTTTGGGGAGTTGAAGTCCACAAGACTTAAAGTTGCCAATGTTGGACATCTCTATTCTAACCCTTAGGAAATAATTCTTCTATAAATGTGCCTGGGATGTCCTTGTGTTGATGAAGCAGACTACAGGAATGACCTGTTCAATCATTCCTCACTATTTCTCTAAAACATTTAAAGTAGCATTTCCTATTTAAATTCATTCTATTTTCAGACTTTTCTTTTGAAAATAATTTCACAGTGGAATGAGTAGAAACCCCTTACATTCACTCAATTTTATGAAGTTCATTGCCAAGTATCAAATTCTTTGCATGAGGATCATTATCTTGGAAGCATCCTAGCAGTCTGACCACTGGTAGGACTTAGATAATTCACCTATATCACCAATCTGATTGTTCTGGTTTTAAGATGTCCAATTATTACTATAATGTTCCATCATAGAAGCACTGAGATAAGCTATGTCAAAAAACAGACATTGTAGCAATTCCAGGTGTTATGTATGTAGGTTTGAATGTCATTGGTTTAGTTTGAATTGTTCTTGTAAAATGTCAAATATGATTGGTTTGAAAAGTGCGGGAAAACCCTGCACTCTGATTGGCTGGCAACTGCGGCTGCTGGCTATAAGTAGCAGCCGTAGCCCAGCCAAGATGGGTCCATTCGAGCTGTAGTCACTAATAAACTCTTCACTGAAGCTCTCCGCGTCTGACTCTTCATGCAAACTTAACACCAGGAATGCCATTTTATTGAGTATAGCAATGTTTCTCAACGTAAGTAACCTAAAGATGTGTGGACTTCAACTCTCAGAATTCCCCAGACAGTATTCTGGAAGCTAAAGTCTTAAAGTTGCCAAGGTTAAGAAACACTGTTTAGAATATATTAGCTGAATCTTGAAAGCCTGCTCAATATTTTCACTAAGGACAACAAAGTCAAGGTGAGGCTGTTTTGAATCTCTTGCATTTTCTACTTTCGCAGGGCTAAGCACTTACTCCATAATTCCAACCACCTTCTCAAGGCCAGATCTAAATTTCTCTACATTTCATATTCTACAAGAGCGATGGTGGAAATTTAAAATAGCAAATGCTGTCTAGCTAATAGAAGGGAATATCTGTATCTCAGGGTTGAACTGTAGAGTCTTTGGTGCTCTCTGAGCTTAGCTGTTTGTTTGCAGACATTTCATTACCCAAGTAGATAACCCCAACAGTGTGAGTGTGGTTTTTGCTGCTTGTTTATATATAGCAGCTTACTATGCCAGTTTGGGTGGGTTTTCTCCTTGCTTCTACTGGCCATTTCCATTGAGAGTCTGGTTGTCAGGGCCCGTAATCCAATCATACAAAGAATGATCATATTGCATATCAAGCTGCAGCCTGGCGTTTCTTGCCTTTAACAATGGATCGACTATGAAAGACAGCTCATCAGATGGGATGCAGATTATGTCTAGACCATGTTTATGCTTCCACTGTCACTGTTGCTGAATCTGTCAGCATAAACTGATTTCTGTCAGCAGACAGATCTTGCTAATGGAGAGGAATGTTGCATAGCAAACTAGAAATCTGTTTTATTTATATGGAAGTACAAAATCTGTAGCTTCCCCCTCCCCCAGGGGAGGAGAGATTCAAGGGATACAGTTCATACAAGGATATACTTCTTGATCTTTTTTTTAAAAAAACATAATGCTAAGGACAATTAATATTATGTATAGGAAATATAACGGTTTTTCATGGTTCTTATCTAGAGCTAAATTTAACTTTGCCTCAACAATTTTTTGATGGAGATTTTTTTTAAAAAAATTACCCTGTTTACTCAAAGGAAGTTAATCATGAATTTAAAGTTGATCTCCCCCAAAGGCAAGGGTGGAAAGAAATACATGCACACAGAAACACGCATGTACACACACACACACACACACACACACCCCTAAAGGCAAAAATCTGTATAATGCTCATTTATCCACCTTGTGAAGCCAGAGGTGCAAACACCAAATAAAAACAAATCCTGGAGATTTCTCACACACACACTTAACAAATATGGGCATGTACTACATTTGTCTATAAATATATCTATGTTTCTGTGTGAGACTGTGTGTGTGTGTGTGTGTGTGTGTGTGCATTTGTGAGAGACCACTCTCCTTCCATCTCAGTAATGGAGTTGACCCAGGGCAAAAAAAAAATTGCCTACACCATTCATTCATTTTTTAAAAAAATAGCTAATAGCATCCATGTCCAATGTAAATATTCCAGGTGCCCCAAAACAAAGGCCCACAGTTCTGAATTAAATGAAGCTCTTGGAATCAAATCAGTCAAAGCTCTGGCACAGAAAGAGTTTCTGAACTTCGGCTATATGAGGCAAATTTAAGTAGGCTCCCTTGGCAGGCTTTCTTCTGTCAGTCTTTCTGGGAAAGGTACTCCATGAATGGGATGTAACCAGATAAAAAGCTCTCTTTCAATTTGTCATTCTTGAAGAGTCCATGAAAATTTCTGTTTCAGCCCCTGCTTGCATGTATGTCCTGGGCACACAGGTTATGTTACTCTGTTAACTCCATACATTACATTTTGAGTATCTTAAAGTGTAATTTTCCTTCTCTCTTTCCCTTGGGAAACAATAGAAAGGCAAAGAAGAAGTACGCAGCATGACCTGGTTATTCCCTTCACAACCAAATGCAGAATGACTCTCTGGTCCTTGCTGTATTGAGATGGCCTCTGATAATCAGATAAGGCTTCGTGATATGACACAGACATTTTGTGCAGCCATCTCTGTTCAGCTCTCCTCCAGATGGTGTCAGCTGGAGAGAAGGCATCTGAGATTGACATACTCTCTAAGGCAGAGAAGTTCTGGCACTCATCAGGAGCCTCTTGCAGTTCTGACATCTGGCTGTATCAGAATTACTTAAATCAATGCAAAATGTCAACACTTTTTTCTCCCCCACTGTAGCAAACAGAAGCATTTCAATCAATTTGGCAAGAGATGATAGATAGATAGATAGATAGATAGATAGATAGATAGATAGATAATGATGGTGATAGGTAGATAATGATTATGATGATAGATGATAGATAGATAGATAGATAGATAGATAGATAGATAGATAGATGATAGATGATAGATAGATAGATAGATAGATAGATAATGATGGTGATAGGTAGATAATGATTATGATGATAGATATAGATAGATGATAGATAGATAGATAGATAGATAGATAGATAGATAGATAGATAGATAATGATGGTGATAGGTAGATAATGATTATGATGATAGATGATAGATAGATAGATAGATGATAGAAAGATAGATAGATAGATAGATAGATAGATAGACATGATGGTGATAGGCAGATAATGATTATGATACAGATATAGATAGATGATAGATAGATAGATAGATAGATAGATAGATAGATAGATAATGATGGTGATAGGTAGATAATGATTATGATGATAGATATAGATAGATGATAGATAGATAGATAGATAGATAGATAGATAGATAGATAATGATGGTGATAGCTAGATAATGATTATGATGATAGATATAGATAGATGATAGATAGATAGATAGATAATGATGGTGATAGGTAGATAATGATTATGATGATAGATATAGATAGATGATAGATATCAATAGATGATAGATGATAGATAGATAGATAGATAGATAGATAGATAGATAGATGTAGGTAGGTAGGTAGGTAGGTAGGTAGGTAGATAATATGTAGGTAAGTAGGGAGGATGGGTGGGTGGGTGGATCTACTGTTATGGTCTTCTTTGAAATAGGGATATTTGAACATTGGTGTAAGAATGATTCTAAGTCTAAAAAACTACCTCTCATTTTTTGTCAATCTCATTTGAAATCAAGAAGGGCAAGTTACAATACTAACTGTGTTATCATTTTGCTGCAGTCATGTGCAGAAATAAATGGAATTAATCATTATACTGCACAAGCTTTTCAAATCATTTGAACACAATTATTTGGAAGTGTAATGAGAACAGACTCATAGCTCTGCTCTGTGTATGCTAGTCAAGGGAGCTGTAAATGGAGTACAAGTGCCATTTGGATTCCCCCCCCCCCGCATCCAAATATCTTTACAAATGATCTTCTTCTGGGGGATAAAAACTACTACTGAAGCTAGATTGTCTGTCTTCTAGCAGGTGGGGGCGGGATGTGTTGAAATTGTCACTGCAGTGGTAAATGAAGTAGTAGTCACTTTGAGAATAGAGATTTGCCATCCTATCTAATATTATTTGCTTGATGTTTTCTGATGAGGAAATGATGGTGAGTCATATTAGTTCCTCAATGATAGCTTTAGGATGCAATAACATATTTTTCTCTACCTACAGTGTATTTTCAAATTATACATATTACGGGGCAAAAAGGAAGTAATCTGTTTGCAACCATTGCAGAATCAGATCCCAATGTGGGAAGATTACAGAAAAACGGAAACAATAAAAGTTGAATAGGAAGATACATAATCCACATAAGCCTCTAAAGCCATGACACCATTCAGCAAAATGTAATTGCTCAAGAATAAAGAATTTGCTTTATTTATGGGAGTCCCAGGTTCAAAGTTGAATTATCATTGGCAAAGTCTTCTGGATGAATTTACATAGACTTCTGCAAAGTCTTTGATTCAGTGGTGCATGACAAACTACAGCTGAAACATAGTTCTTATGGCAACTCTGGACCCCTGCACAACTGAATAGCTATGTTCCTGTCAAACAGGCAACAAATGGTCAAAATAGGGAAGGCCCTATCAAATCCAGCACCAGTTAATAGCGGTGTTCCCCAAGTCAGTGTCTTAGGACTCAAACTCTTTCTGCTTTACATCAATGACCCATGTGACAACATTAAAAGCAGTTGCGTTCTCTTCATTGATGATGTAAAATTATTTAACACCACCAACAATGCTGCTGCCCTACAAAGCGACCTTGACTATGTGTCAGAATGGTTGTGCAATTGGCAACTCCAAATTTCAACTAACAAATGCTCTGTCCTACACATTGCCAAAAAAAAAAAAAATCAGAACACCAAATACAAGTTAGGCAGAATCGATCTCATAGATGACCCTCACTCTGTCAAGGATCTAGGAGTACTTATCCCAAATGATCTAAGTCCCAGAGCTCACTGTAACAGCATTGCGAAAAGAGTTAAGAGTTGTTAACCTTAATTAAGCTTCTTCTCTGGCAACATTAAATTGTTAACTAGGGCATACAAAATATTTGCCAGACCAATTCTCGAATACAGCTCATCTACCTGGAACCCACACTGTATATCGGACATTAACACAATTGAGCGGGTTCAGAGATATTTCTTGAGAAAAGTACTCCACTCTTCTACTCACAATAGAATTCCCTATGCCTCCAGGCTCAAAATTTTGGGCTGGACAATCTGGAACTGTATTGCCTGCAGTCCAATCTAAGCATAGTTCACAAAATTGACTGCTATAACATCTTGCCTGTCCATGACTTCTTCAGCTTCAACCACAATAATAAACAGGCAAACAATCGATACAAACTCAAGGTAAACTGCTTCAAACTTGATTGTAGAAAATATGACTTCAGCAACAGAGTGGTCAACGCCTGGAATGCTCTACTTGACTCCATTGTTACAGCCTCAAATCCTCACAGCTTCAACCTCAACTGTCTACTGTGGACCTCACCCTATTTCTAAGAGGTCCGTAAAGGGGGCATGCATAAGCGCACCAGTGTGTCTACCGTCCCTGTCTTACTGTCCCCATTTATCTGTATTTACTCCCTTTGTTCTTGTTTATGTTCATACCTATACTTGTTATCTTGTACATGTTTGACAAACAAATAAAATGAAATGAAATGAAACTCTGCAAACCTGCTGCCGGTCAATGAAGCAAATTTTGCAGGAACTGTTACAGGAACTGGGTATGGCTAGTCCAGAGAAAAGAAGGTCTAGGGTGTAACATGATAGCAGTATTCCAGTATTTGAGGGCCTGCCTCAAAGAAGAGAGGGTCAACTTGTTTTCCAAAATACCAAAAGGCAAGACAAGAAACCACCGGTGGAAACCAATCAAGGAGAAAAGCAGCCCAGAATTAAGGAGAAACTTCAGTGAGGACAATTAACCAGTGGAACAGATTGCCTCCAGAGATCGTGGGCGTCCCATCACTGGACGTTTTTAAGAAGAGACTCAAAAGTCACTTGTCTGAGGTTCTCTTGCTTGAGCAGGGGGCTGGACTAAAAAGACTTCCAACATCCCTTCCAACTCTATTCTGATTGAAATCTTGAATTGACTACATTGGATCAATGAAAGATATGAAACAGCTCCCCAGATTCCATATGTATTTTATAACTGGGCATATAGGACCTATCCAAAAAGCAGGGGGAGGAATAGAAAACTACATCAAATTACATTTGCTCCAAATCCAGAATTAGGTATCCTATCATTAAACTGAAGAAGGAGAGAGGACAATTAATAACAGGAATATACCAGTGAGTACCTCTGATGAATAAGAGAATGAACAATTTCACTGAGCAATTTGGTGGCATTTCTATTAACCATTTGATCATTTTTCTCCTCCCTTGTGCCATTTTTGTAGCTTGTTATTATATACAATTATTGCTTAAATTTACACATTGAAACTGCAGAAAACATTTTAGTCTGATTTCCTACTAAATAGCTGTCCTGAATAAAATAGCTGCGAAAAAAAAAACAGCCGCTGGGAAGGTATTGTTGCTTTGAGTTTTTTAAATACATTAAAAATAGGATTATGCTTTTTGTTGTAGATCAAGAACAAGAATATGAAATATTTGTCTGTAAAGGGCTGAATTCTCCTGGGCAGCTGGGAGGAACTTGAAAGCAAGCATTCTCTGCCAGAGATTTCTTTTGTGGAATTAGTTCCCTTCAGAAATAAGACTAGCAAATCTCTTCTTAAGGTTTAGAAAATTAAACCTGGCAGTTTATTAAGCACTTATGAATAAATGCAGAGGTTGTATGTATGTATCTATCTACATCTAGGTATGTAAACATAGCTAACAATGTTGTCATGATGATATTAAAAACAACATATATATTAAATGCTTGCATACTGCTCTGGTGAGCAACTGATAAAGGTATCAGTTAATAAACATATAATTAAAAAAACCTGTTAGTTTCTGTTAGGAAATGCATGCTAGGTATGAGTAGGGATGAAGGTAATAGGCAGATCAAAGAAAGTGGTAAAAACCTTCACCTTTTCCATCTTTCTGTCTTCTTCATAGTCTCTTCTTTCATCTTTTTCTTTGCTTGGATTATTAGAAAGAGAAAAACCTAAATAGTCACAGAAGGCTTACAAAATTCAGTAAGAGCTGCATTCACTCACTCTCTACTTGAAGATGAAAAGTAGGACGTAACGATAAACTTTTGGAAAAATGTCCAAACATTTATGAGTTTTGTGTGCCATAATAGGATGGTTGTAAAAGGGAACATTGGTTTCAAAACAAAAGTGTGGATCAGAATCATGTTATAATTTTCAGGTGTTTTTTTTTTCTTTTAAAGTTGGCACCACAAAAACAACTGAACCTATGCTGGAAATTCAATCTATTCTTTGCCATGTTTCATGTGGATCTGACAAACATATCAAAGGCTGATGTCTTCTCTTTGCTATAAAATTACATTTAAGGCACTGAAGCTTCCTTTTGTTTCCTTTATGGGAGTAGGAAGGGGAGAGAGAGTTGTTGATGCTGCAGTGGCCATTCTTGTCAAATTTGTAATTATGTTTTAAATTAAAGTACACATGGTGTTTGATTTTCTATCCTTCCCAAGAGTCAATGAAAACCAACAGTCCCATGAAAATAGGAAGCTTTCTACTATGGCTTTACTCAAAATGTCATAAGGTAAAAAGAATGAACAGTGAGCAGATTCCCGTTGTGATTTCCAGGAAATGCTGTGATTCATTTGGTGTTTATATTTCAGAGAGTGGTTTGAGTTATCTAAGTTAACAAGCTAATTTTTCAGTGATATATTTCACCTGCCAATTTGACATCGTACAAACATCTGGTGGCCACATGGAGCTGGGTGTCCTCTAAAAGGAGCTGAATTCATGACAGAATCCCTTGCTAAAGTCTGGTCAAGATGCCACTGTTACTTGAAAGCTGCCAAAGGATTGGAGCATGAAATGTAAAAGCCATCACTTACCCAAAAGAAATAGACCTAGAATTGAGGAAGATGAAAATACTTACTATGTAATAAAGCAATATGCCTATAAAAAGTTCAATAGAAGTCTTATTGAAAACACCTGCATTAACATTAAAATCAGTAAGAAACAATATCAAAAAATGTCACAATTATAAGAGTGTTTTACAAGCCATCTACATAAAGGAGGAGTTGGATATTACCAATGTAAATTAGATCATTACGTCCTCAAGTGGGTAAGCCATGATGCTAACAGAAGACTTCAGTTACACCAGTATCTGCTGAACTAACTTACAGTAGAAGAGTATATATAGTTATTGTTAGATTTGCATGAAGAGTCAAATGCAGAGTGCTTCAGTGAAGAGTTTATTAGTGACTACAGCTCATAACAGACCCGATTTGGCTGGGCTGCGGCTACTACTTATAGCCAGCAGCCGCAGTTGCCAGCCAATCAGAGTGCAGGGTTTTTCCACACTTTTCAAACCAATCATATTGACATTTTACAAGAACAGTTCAAACTAAACCAATGACATTCAAACCTGCATACATAACACCCCTCCCCACTAGGTTCACTCCATACTCAAACCCCAACCTATCTAATGTATTCTTTTAAATAAGTGGGGCTCTTGAGACCTTCGTGGTTCAGAAGTTTTAATGTTCTCACCCAGTGAGAGAGGAAATGTGTCTGCTGACATTTCCCTAGTTGGACTTCCTGTGAAAGAAGACCCTGTTTGATTGTTAGAATCTGGTCTCTCCTTCCAACCCATCTCCAGCCCAATGTCAGCACCCAAGTCAGGTAGTGATGTGCAATCTTCCACTTGTAAGGATGGATTTTGGCATTGTGACAGGTTTTGGGATGGTTCCTGTCGTAATGGCTCGTTACACATGGGGTTGATTCTTGCTTGCTGATTATCCTCATACTCCTCCCCTTCCCCCCTAGAAAAGGCATTAGGTATGGGAACTAGAGAGGAACAATTTATTTATTTATTTATTTATTTATTTATTTATTTATTTATTATCTATTTATTTATTTATTAATTCAACTTATATGCTGCCTCCTCTCCAAAGGACTCGGGGCGGCTTACAATTAAAATACAACAATAAATGAATTAATTAAAAGAGTATTAAACAAATTAAGCCGAATTAAAATTTAAAACCCCTAATTAAAATAACCCCAGCCCAAGAGAATCAGCACAGCCCAGACTGTAAGAAGAGCCAAGTTTTCAAATCATGGCAGAAGGTGCGAAGATCGGGGGCCAAACGGAGCTCCAGCGGAAGAAGATTCCACAAAGTGGGAGCCGCCACAGAGTAGGCCCTCTCCCGGGTTGCCGCCAAGCGACATTGTGGCGCAGACGGCACCCCGAGGAGACCCCGCCTGTGCGCCTGTACAGGGCGGTTAGCATTTGATGTTGGGAGGAGCCGTTCTCGTAAATAGCCTGGACCCATGCCCTGTTGGACTTTGAATGTTAGAACCAAAACCTTGAATCTTACCCGGAGGGCAACCGGAAGCCAATGCAGGCCGCGCAGGAGGGGGGTAACATGGGAGTATCGGGAAGCTCCCATCACAAACCGCACGGCCGCATTCTGCACCAGTTGAAGCCTCCGAGTGGTACGCAAGGGCAGTCCAAGGTAGAGAGCATTGCAGTAGTCGAGGTGGGAAATAACGAGGGCCTGAGTGACCGTGCGCAGGGCATGCATCTTGGTCCAGAAATGGGCGTAACTGGTGAACAAGCCGGATCTGGGCAAAGGCCCCCCAATTGCGATGTTCCTGAGGTAATCTGGATCTTAACTGAACAATGTGCCTGCTCCAGAGGACACCATCCTCTGTTTGTACCCTGTAAGAACGAGGGCCAGTTATTTGAGTTATTTCAGCAGGAATCCATGAAGGTTCACCCATAAGGTTCTTACCATAAACAGAATCACCCACACTGAATGTGCGAACTTTGCTAGTGGAATCAAGTGGTGTGTTGGGTGCATAAGAGGGATGAAGGCGGTCAAGGGGAGACCTAAGTTTCCTACCCATCAACAACTCTGCTGGGGATAAGTTAGTTGATGGGTTAGGAGTGATGTGCTCAACACTAAGAAGTTTTTCAACTTTCTCAGTGATGTCCCGAGGACCCAATTGCTGAAGCTTTTCCTTGGTAAAACGTACAATGCGTTCAGCCCGGCCGTTAGCTGAAGGGTGCCCAGGGGCAGTCAGGGCATGTCTGATACCCTGTTGTGCTAAATAGGATTCAAAAAGGTTAGATGTAAATTGAGAGCCATTGCCAGAGACAAGAACATCAGGTAACCCGTGGGTTACAAAAAGCTTTTTGAGCTGCTTGATGACAGCATCAGTTGTGGTGGATGCCATAGGGATTACCTCTAGCCATTTGGAATATGCATCTACTATAATAAGGAAGGTGTGCCCTCTGGTAGGGCCAGCGAAATCAATGTGAATCCTAGACCATGGGCCCCTAGGACATTCCCATTCCTGTTTGGGGGCGAGAGGTGGGGCAGGCCTGACTACCTGACAGTTGGGACAAGATGCAACCCAGTTTTCAACCATTTTGTCAATACCTGGCCACCATACATAACTCCTGGCCAATCCTTCATCCTTACAATACCAGGATGACCCTCATGTAACATTTCCAAAACCTCTCTTTGCAGTTTTGCAGGAATAACCACCCTGTTACCCCACAAAATACATCCTCTTAATACAGATAATTCAGTTTGCCTGGACTTAAAAGGTTGGGCAAGGTGAGGTAGATCTTGAAGAGGCCAACCTTTCTTAATCCAGCCTATAATAGGAGCCAATAAAGTGTCTTTGGCAGTCTCTCTGGCAATTTCAGCAGCGTGTACTGGAAGCTTGGCAACAGTTTCTAGGAAAAAGGTGTGTGCCTCAGGTTCAAAGTCCTCCTTGTGACAAGGAAGTGGGCACCAACTCAAGGCATCAGCATGTCCAATGTCCTTGCCAGGCTTTTGGATAAGTTTGTATGAATAAGCAGCAAGAAATTCAGTCCACCTCAGTATTCTTGGTGACAGGATAGTGGGTGTAGGTTTGTCTCCTGCCACAATGCCTAACAAAGGTTTGTGATCTGTGACAATGGTAAATGTTCTCCCATATAAATACTCATGAAATTTCTTGATAGCTGCAACAATTGCCAATGCTTCCTTGTCCAATTGGCTGTAATTCTTCTCTGCTTTGGCCAAGGTGCGAGAGTAAAATGCAATATGGGCTTCCCTCCCGCTGGGAAGCCTGTGGCTCAAACCCCGCCCCACTCCAAAGGGGGATGCATCACAAATCAGTACAACAGGTAAATTCTCAGAGAACTGTATGAGTACAGCATCAGACGTGATTAGTGTTTTAATACTGTTAAATGCTGATTGTTCCTTCCTGCCCCAGACCCAAACAGACTTTTTGTCAAGTAATCTGTGTAATGGTCCTGCAATGGTTGCCTTCTGAGGTAGGAACATGTGATAAAAGTTAATAAGTCCAAGGAAGGCTTGTAAATCTGTTTTGCATTTTGGTCTAGGGGCTTCTTTGATTGCTTGAACCTTGGCATCGGGAGGGTGGATGCCATGCTTTTCAATTATATAGCCCAGGAACTCAACCTTGTCAGTTTTAAGAGTGCATTTTTCTTCCTTGACTTTTAATCCCGCTTTCTTGAATCTAGTAAGGACTTCTCTGAGTCTCTCTTGTAATTGAGTGTCATTTTCAGCAGAGATTAACACATCACCAAAGTAAGGCACTACCCCTGGCAGTCCTTGGAGCATCCTTTCCATAAGGCTTTGGAAGATGCCTGGTGCCACGCTTACTCAAACTTGTAACCTTTACATTTGAAGGCACCTCTATGAATCACAATGGTTTGGGCCTCTGCAGTGGCATCATCAACTGTTAGTTGTTGATATGCCTGGGCCAGATCCAATTTGGCAAAAACTGTACCCCTGTCAAGTGAATGTAATAAATGATGCACCACTGGAACTGGATATGCACTCTGTTGAAGCGCATGGTTCAATGTCCCCTTATAGTCTCCACAGATTCTTACTGACCCATCAGTCTTGACTGGTGTGACTATGGGTGTCTCCCATCTGAAGTGGTCAGCGGGCTCCAAAACTCCTTGAGCTATTAGTTTATCTAATTGTGCATCAATTTTTTCCTTTAAGGCAAATGGGACCCTTCTGGGCTTTAAACGAATTGGGGATTGGGATCTAGGTTGAAAGTGATAGGGTCCCCATATACTTGCCCAATCCTTCGCTGAAGACCTCTGGAAACTCAGACTTCAAGGCCTCCTCCCATTCAGTGTTGCTCACGTGATTGATGCCAGTCACCTCGATGCCTAGTGGGTTGAACCACTCAAGTCCCAGCAAGCTTGGGTGGTCTTTGTCCATGATGGTCAGGGGCAAACGTTTGGTGTGGCCTTTGAACTTCACGATGAATTCTCTTGTTCCAACTACTGGAATCTTGTTCCCTTGGTAGTCTTTAAGAGTCAGTGCTTGCTTCTGGAAATGCTTCTTCTGAATGTTGGGAAGTAGCCTGTGAATAGTGTCCCATGACACCATAGATAAATAGGAGCCTGAGTCCACTTCCATTTGGCAAGGCCTTCCTTCAATAAGTACCTTCACATGTACTTTTCTGCTTCTTAAGGATGAAGAATGACCAATAGTGACTGTTTGATGAGTTTCATTCTTCCCATTTGCTTCTGTGCTTCGCCCCATTTTCTCACTGAAGTTGTTATGCTTGAATTCTTTATCAGGAAACTTCTTTCTGTTTGGTGGAGTTCTGGATGATTTGCAGACTCTTGCTAGGTGACCTCTTTTTTCACAATGGAGGCAGATGGTATCAAAAAACTTGCATTCAGTGCGGGGGTGCCCCCCCCCACAACCTCTGCAATAAAAGTCTTGCCTTTTTCTTCCAAGGTCTTTCCTTTTCTTCTCCATTCTGAGTCTATAAATTCCTTCCTCCACCTCACTACAGTCTGAATCAGAATCTATTTGCTCGCAATGGGTTGTTGTGGGTTTTTCCACATCAGGATGGCTTGAGGCCTTGTTAATTTTCTTCATGGCTGCTGCTGAGGACTTGGTAGCTTCCGCTGAAGAAGCTTCTTCTATGGCCTCCTTAAGCGTGATCTTAGGTTTCATTAATAATTTGCTCTGCAAAACCTTGTCTTTTAGGCCTAGAACAAATTGATCGCGCATGGCCTCTTCAAAGTTGATAAACTCACATGCACCCCAATGTCCCTTAAACTTGCCACGAAGTCATTAACGTTTTCGCTTTCCCCTTGATCCCGACGGTAGAATTCGTGTCTCTTAATGAGGCACGATACTTGTGGCGCGTAATGGGCTCTTAATAACTTTTCTAAGTCGGGCGAGTCCATTACCTTCATGTCTGCAGCTCCCGCCAATGCCTTCGCCATCTTGAAAACGGCCAGACCGCAGTGGGTGAGAAAGACCGGCCTCTTCCGCTTGTCGGAAATGTCGGCGAGATCGTTTCCCTCCAAATACATTTGGAAACGATCTGCATACGAGTCCCAGTCTTCTGCCATCGGATCGAATGGGGCTGGGGGGGTGTTCAGCGCAGCCATCTCTCTCAGCTTGTTCTCTGCGTCGTCTTCTCTTCGGGAAGGATCCCACCCTAATCGCCAGTGTTAGATTTGCATGAAGAGTCAAATGCAGAGTGCTTCAGTGAAGAGTTTATTAGTGACTACAGCTCATAACAGACCCGATTTGGCTGGGATGCGGCTGCTACTTATAGCCAGCAGCCGCAGTTGCCAGCCAATCAGAGTGCAGGGTTTTTTCTGCACTTTTTAAACCAATCATATTTGACATTTTACAAGAACAGTTTAAACTAAACCAATGACATTCAAACCTGCATACATAACACTTATAATATAATAGCTCAGGGTTGAACTATGGAGTCCTTCGTACACTCTGAACATGGTTATTTGCTTGCAGATATTTCATTGCCTGAAGATCAACAGTGCTAGTGGTGTGTGGTTTTTTCCCCTATTTATACACAATAGCTTACCCTATCAGTGTTGAAGGGGTGGTGTGGTCCTCTTCTTGGTAATTCCTTGATTAGGGTTATGTTTTCTGTTAGACTGTATAGTAGTGTTCATCACTGTTTATTTAGGTATTGTTTGCTGGAGAAGATATGTTCTGGTCTTTTTATTTCCTTCTTAGCTTAGTGCAAGGGTCTTCAAACTTGGCAAGTTTAAGATGTGTGGACTTTAACTCCCAGAATTCCTGAGCTAACATGACTGGAGGAGGAATGCTGGGAGTTGAAGTCCACAAGTCTTAAAGCTGACAAGTTTGAAGATCCCTGGCTTAGTGAGTGGAGTAAAACCCCACATTAACCAGCACTGATGATGTTACCTAGTTGAGTTCAGAAAGCAATAAAAATTCAATTGATCTAACTTAGCTAGGAAAGGCATGTCTAAGAGATTTATTGACAATATTTTCAGAAGGTAGAAGAAAAAACAAGGGGTTCAAGCTATGTGGGGCTGAAACTGACCAATAGAAAATAGTCAGTGGTCTGTATCAGATACTTTAGGGAAAACACATTGAGGGACAAAAAAATGAGAAAACTTTAAGACTGCTTGGATAAATAGCAAGCTCACTAACATGCCAAAAGATGCTGAAATTGAAGCTACCTAATTTTTTTTCTATCTAATAATTGCCTGGATTTTTGCAGATCAGATATGTAAGTGTACATTTACATACTCTGATAGGTTCTGTTGCCAAATATTCATGGAGTCTAAATACAAATGGCCCCTCTACAACTGAATTTAATCAACTGAAGACTTATAAAGTTTTAACTACATACCTGTTTTTTTTAAATTACATGCCTAAAAATATAAAAGGTGTATTAAAAACACTGTTTTAAAAATATGTATCATTTAACTAAACTCATCAAAGAGACAGGATTGATATCCGCAACCTGCCAAATAGATATGTTGTATATGTTCATAACATGGCCTATATGACCCCAATCTTTGGGGAAAAAGCAATTGCCAATCTCTCATAATTACAGATTGAAGGATTTTAGAAGCAGCTAAGTTTTCTTTCATCAAAAGCTTCCATTTTTCAATTCTGTCTCAGATACATTTGCATTCTATAAATATTTATGGTTATATGTTTGCATTTATTAAAATGACCTGCTAGGAATCAAACTTTGCAGAATATACCAATTGAATACTGACAGCAGCATTTATTTTATATGCTCCTTTGCTTGATAAGGAATTGTCCATTATGAATGGATGCACTAATTAACTATTGTTGCTGCATGGAGGAAAAGAGATAAAATTGTCCTAACACAGCCACTCCAGTTTCTTAGCCCCATCTATTTTTTTAACGTGGTCCCCAGCAGTGTGGCTCTTCAACAAACAAAAGATTGTGTTTTCTTTCTATTTGGGATTGTAACATTTTTAATTCTTTGGAAGTGGAAGAAAAAGACCTATGATGTCAAAGTTACAATGTGAAAACGTGATGTCACAGTGTGTATGGAAGTCAACAGAGCTTAGTCTGTACTGTAGAAATAAATTCAGGTGTATGGACCAAAAGTAGACATTCTTCCTTGAGATGAGCAAAATTTCTGATGATTTCTTGGGTACGTCCATTTAGTTTTCTTGGCAATAATATGGAAATGGATTGCAATTGCCTTCTTCTTGAATGTTTTGTCAACTTCACTGTCTAGCTTGTACTTCTGAAATCACTAATGGTTTTCCATGCTAAGTTGTAGTGACCCTACTTGACCAACCAAGGTCCACTAGATGCTGTTGCTTAACCTGTGTGTGGCATAGTTTTGATTCAAGTCAATGAATTTAACTGAATTTGTTCATGAAGCCAATAAATTATATTGTGGGGGAAAATGCCTGCTTAAATAAGAAAACAAAGTGTTTGGTGAACCTTGGCATGCACAAGTACAGTGACCACTGAGCTTTTCACCATGAATGTAGTTTGATGCTCTGTAGAAAATTCTCAATGACATCCTTGAATGTTTTCCAGACAATTTTCTCTGGTCCTACTAACAGATCTTTGAACCGTTAGTCACTGATGAATTATTTGATCTGTAGACTGACAAAAATGCCTTCTTTAATCTTGGCATCAGTTTTACTTGGAACTTCTGTCTCAGATAATGAAAACCTTCACCTTCCTTGTTCATTGCTTCCATAAAAGTTTTCATCAATCTGAGTATTATGTGAAACAGCAAAAATATTCTTGTTGGTTCAACAACATGTGCCATGTTGCCATGTTTTTCGTCCTGGAATCAAATTCTTTCAGAGTGGTCATTCCTTTTTAATGTAATGTGACTCCCTTGCATAGCTGTCCTGTTCACATATGTAACAGCACTACTTGGTATATCCAAGTTGTAATTCAAGCAGAAGAGCTGCTACTTTTAGTTTTCTACAGATATTACAGTATTACTTGGCGTACTGGATGTGCTTCAACAGAAGTTCAATGTTTTTGTATGTTTCTTTCATGTGTGGAGCATAGTAAAAAAAGATACATTGCAAAAACAGATTTCTGTAGCATGGTACATGATAAGTTAAATTACAAGTTATTTTCATGATTAGCACTCAAAAAATCTGTAAGAGTTTGATTTTGCTTCTTGAAAACCTTTGGGTGGTTTAATATTCTTACCTCAATCTTTGTGGTTTAATGTTCTCGGAGACTCCTAGATAAGCCTCTGCAGTTTTCTTAGAAGGTTTTTCAGAACTGGATTATTATTGACTCCTTCCAAAGAAATTGACTGGCCCAAGGTAATCTCTTAATAACAATACTAACATACCATAAACAATGCTATTTATTGTGCCCTTCACACCAAAGAAAATGTAATAGTCTTACATTTGTCTCTGGGGACATCAGGTTCTAGTTTGCCTGCTTTATATTTCTGTGCCTTTCCTTATGTTTATGCCAGTGGTGGGATTCAAATAATTTAATAACCAGTTCTCCCAGAGTCGGGTTGGCTGTTGTGGGAGGCACGGCCCGTCCCCATCCTCCAGCTGCACCACACATGTGGATCAAGCCTCTCACAATAGCCAATCTGACCCCACCACCTCTATCAAAGTGGATGTTGGGTGCTATGCTACATGCAATGGAGAAATGACAATGGAGAGGGTGGCATGAGGGAAGGAGGAGGAGCAGGGAGAAGAAAGAGGGAAAGTGGCCTTTTCCTTCCCTCGTGCCGGCCACTCCATTGCCCTTTTCTCCATTGCAGCACAGCACAGTGCCCAGGATCCACTTTGATAGCTGGGGTGGGTAATTTAACAACCACTTTGCCTGAACTGGTGCAAACCACCTGAATACCGCCACTGGTTTATGCCATGTATAAGTGCCAGCTTGGTATAGTGGTTAAGACATTAGGCTAGAACCAGGAGACCATGAATTCTAGTCTTGCCTTAGGCAGAAAGCAAACAGGGGACCTTTGGCTAGTCATTTTCTTTCAGTTCTAGGAAGCAGGCAATGGCAAACAACTTCTGAAAAATCTTGCCAAGAAGGCTGCAGGGACTTGTCCAGGCAGTTGTCAGGATTAAACAACTGACTTGAAGACACTCTACAGTCCCAAAGTCATTGTGCATGACAACCCTCCTTGATAGATTCCAGGATTACTAAAAATGAAGGCAAAGAAAATAAAGTCATTACATAATGTTAAGGTTTGCCAAAAATAGAACACAAGACATATACCAAACAAGGCTCCATTGCACTCATTCTGTTCTTTCTGGGGAAAAGCCTGAAAATAGTGGACTCCTAAAATCATTGCAACATTATTTTAGTATTGTAATTAATCATTTCACCAACTGGTCCAGGACTAGCTTTCTTTTTTTGTTTAGATCCATAATAATTCTGCCAAACTTTAACATTTTAAAAGAGATAAGACAGATCAGATAAACACTTTCACATTGGTTTCTCTGGGGAATTTAAGTAGTGCCTCAACTTGTTTTAACTCCAGGAGGCTTCCAGGTTGCTTAATTATAAGAGAAGGGTGCCCATTGTTTAGATTTTTTTTTAAAAAAAGGGTCTCAGGTGACCCATTTTTTAATGTTACTTCAAGCCATTGGGGAAACAGAAAGCTGTTAATTGAATTTTGAAAGATAGTTATACTGGCTCTGCTAATGCCAAGATTTACACAATGGAATCAGCTTAATTGACTTTAGCTGCAGCTGTTCAGGGCTTTATGGGAGACAGATTCACCTAGTGATTCCTTACCTTCAGCAAAGAAGCAGGAACTGTGTTGCTATCAGAATTCTTGGAGCAGGAAATGATCCTTGGAAACCAACCATACATGCCTGAATCCCTGAGTGGTTGAATATTGTTGGTCTCAATATAACAACATATTAATAATTTCCATTAAAAGTTCATCTCAAAAAGATCAGTGGAGAAACTCTTACTGTGGTCTGAATAGTTAATGCTTGTGTAATAGCCTTCTCCATTTTTAATTTGAGCTATTCAATAAAACCCATTTTCTAGGTTTTCAAATAACAGAACTGTCTTAATACACAGACTATGTTCACTCCAAAACACAATTGGGTCATTTTTCTACCTTTATTTATTTTATTCATATTTATATCCCGCCCTTCTCCAGAGACTCAGGGTGGCTTACAATTTTTGGGATACAACCCAATGCGCTCAGCAATAGCTTTCCTTCCATTGTATATGCCTGCTTATTACTAAGCAGCATTTTTACAAAGTCAGCTTATTGCCCCCAACAATCTTGGGTCCTCAGTTTACCTACCCCGAGAGGATGGAAGGCTGAGTCAACCTTGAGCCTGGTGGAATTCGAGCCTGCAATAATTACAGGCAGCTGGAACTAAGTGCTAGGCTATTAACAGCCTGCACCACCAAGGCCCTTTAGACATAGGCAACAAGGCAAAACAATTATACAGGAAAATGACAATTTTCTAATGATAGTTAAATAACTCTGAACTAGCTGTTGAATGTTAGGGTAGAGAAGAAATAATGGTGCAAGTGTAATTGTAGGAAATAGTCAGGCTGAGCCCAAGGGAGGGGTCAAACCTGCCATCAGTCATGAATCCAAAGAGATCTAAGTCCAGCCCATCTTAAATTCCTTTCTATTCTTAACTCCTGCTAATTTCCCTTGACCGCTAGTAGTTCAGATTCTTGTAGAGAGCTTAAGTTTGCAATAAATCTTTGTACTCATTTGAACTGCCTGGGTTTCCTGATTTCCCTGGTGCTTGACCTTAATGTATGAAATTGACCCTGTGAAATAGCTAGTTCTCTGATATTGTTTTTTTGAATCTTTAGTGTGCCAGTGTGAAAGCAAACCCCTCTGATCTCATTTGCCACATCTGATCATCCCCCCACCCCAAAAAAGGAACAGAATGACTGGAAAAAAAACCCATGTGATTTTAAATAAATTACACTAAGTTTATCAGCAAAAGATTAAAATTATTCTATACTGAAAGTGATGGAGGGATAGAGAACATGACCCTCTTTTCCAGTTTACATAAAATGTGGAGTCTTTATCTAATTGGCTAAGACTGATGTCCCTGAGGGAACGAAACATCTGCAAATGTCATGCCATTTTCATGAAAGTCAAAGTTGTAAGTTCAAGAATATTAAATACTAAAAGCTTGAAACCAAACTAATGCAGATGGAACTAACATGAAACTAAATTAAGATTGACATTTTAGAAGCTTATTTTTTTAAAAAAGAACCCTAAATAATATTTTATTGTGTACAACTTTGTCATTACTACTAATGGTTTTTTTTATGATGAGGTAAATAACAATTATAAGAAATGCAATAAGTATTTGTCATGGAATCTTGAATGGCTGCTAGAGGGAATTGCAGTAGTCTTGATTTTTTATACATCAGTGAGGGAAAAAAACTGCTGTACTGTGTAAATATGTTTGTAGCTTACAGGAGTATATCTTCCAAGAAGGAGGTGTGTGTGCATGTGTGTGTATGTTTGTTTGTTTAGTGGAACTCTCTTTACTGAAGACATCCGAGTTTTGGTGAATTTTGACAATGCTGATGACTTCTCTGACTTTCAATATGATACCTTTTCAGGACAGTTCAGTACAATAAATCTCTGGCATTATGGAGATAGCCCCAGACCTACTATGAAATTATTAAACCCTAGATTCTAGGCTTCAGTCTGCTTCAGTGCTACCATATAAAGCCATTAAAGACACCAATTTATTAGGTTACCTAATTGTTCTGCAGCAATTTCAGAATCTCAAAAAGATTCTGTGCAGATATTAAAGTGAAGAATAAAGAAACAGAAATGGGAGAAAAACCAAGAAGCATCAACATATTTCTTTTTACTGCACATGAACACATATATCTGATCTCAATTACATAATCATGCCCTTCATTACATCTTTTCCTCACAAATGGTCAACATTCTCCTCAGCTAGATTAGGATTCTGGCATGACAAGGGGTAGGGAAAAGCATCTTTAAATTTACCATTTTGAACTTCAGGTGAGGATCTGTGGTTGGCAAGACATCCCTGAAGGAATGAGGACAGCATTGCAGTAGAGACTGGTGGCTAAATGGTCCATTCTGGCTTTCCAGATAAGGAGAGAACTGGAGAGCAATCACTTGCACCTCCTTGTGAGAAGACTAGAGAATTGAGATTTCTGCAGTTAATTTGCGAGTCAAGCAGCTGGAGTTAAGGGATTTCAATCACAGTTATAATGCAACCTATAAGATTGGCAAAAGCACATTTTCTTAAATACTTTTGATATAATCAATTTACAGGTGAAGATAAGATTATTATATTGGACACAATCTATCATGGAGAAATGGTTGATGAAAATGACAGATCTTGCTATCCACTAATTTCCTTCATCACAGAAAAAAACACTATGTACATTTTCTAGTGCCTGGAAAACTTACCGGTTTTTTTGCACAAAAAAACCAAAAATTTGTGATTTATGGTTCTGATGATTATAGAAAGAGTATTATGATCTAACTTTAGAGATAAGATTGAAATATAATTGTACTTATAACTGTTATGAAGAATATCGGAAAACTCTGCTTTGTATCTTTTCTATTTTTCTTTAACTGTTTTCTTTTCTTTAGAAAATGCCAGGACACATTACGACTGTAGGAATAAAATTTGGAGAAATTGTGTCCACGTCAATGCTGCACTGCTGTGGTCAGCTGTGATCATGTGATCCTCATTTCTTGTGCTTCCTGAAAGCTTCTTACAAGGCATTAGGGAAACTGGCAGGGAAGATCACATGTTGTTTGGGTAAGCCTCCTCAAATGTGCAACCTTCCCAGCCCCTCTTTCAGTGGTGGGAGTCAAAAAAATTTACTACTGGTTCTGTGGGCATGGCTTAGTGAGCATGGCATGGCTTCATGGGTGTGGCTTGGTGGGCATGGCAGGGGAAGGTTACTACAAAATCCCCATTCCCTCCACACCCCACTAACCGGCTTTGCAGCTCTGTTCTCTTGTGCAGGGCAACAAAAGAAGACCCAGCCAATCAGCTGGGGCTTGGAAGGCAGCAAATAGATGGGGGCGGGGCCAGTCAGAAGTGGTATTTGCCAGCTTTCCGAATTACTCAAAATTCCACTACCAGTTCTCCAGAACTGTCAGAACCTGCTGAATACCACCTCTGACCTCTTTGCTCATGCTGCACCAGCCACTCACACCATGGATCCTTGCTGACCAGCATCACATGTGCCATCCTTGATGTGCATGTATGCCATCCTTGTTGTGCAACAGCAACCCTTGCACACCCTTGTGCATCCTTTATAACCCATGCAGTCTCCTGGATCCACCCCACACCCTTGATCCACCCTACCCCCACCCCCTACACAGCAACCCCTTACCTGTCTGCTGGCTTTGGACTTGCAATTTCTTGCCAACCTCTTCACCAAGTTTCTCCTTACAGACTTGCTGGAAGCAATGCAAAGCAAATGGAAAAGCCAGCAAGAATTATAGGAAGAAAGGGAGGAAGGGGAGGAAGATAAAATCAGCCCCACTCCCACTGCTTGTGGTCTTTCTATTTTTCTGTTTCTCTATGGAATGGATGGGTTACATGGAGGCCCTGTTTGTAATGCTGTTGGTGTCTTACAAAAGAAAATCTGCTATGAAGACCATCAAAGTTTACATGACTTTTTATAATTTACAAAGGGGTTAAAATATTTTCTTTTTCTAACTTTTAAAAATTTCACCATTATTAGAGCAGCACTAATAGTAAGCCTTTCTATTCTGTTGCTTCCTGGAATGGCCTGGTTACTATAAACTAGTGTATGATCATAAAAACAATGCAGGGACTGCAGCAAAAAAATTCATTACAGTTTGACATTGATGCAAAAGTACCAAGCACTTAAAACATTTTCTATTAATAGTTTTACAAAGAATATAAAAACTAATACAAGCAAAAGGAAGGAAGAAAGGAAAAACAGGAAGAGAAGAAAGAAAGAAAAAGAAAGAAAGAAAAATAAAACAAAAAGCAAAATAAAATAAATAAAGCAAAAAGAAGCTTCCAATTTCTTCTGTAGCAAAGTACAATTACAATGTCTCTTATTCTATGATTACAAAAAAACTCACTGTTTTATCATCCAATATTTTTCTAATCCTCAAAACGACAAATCTTGAGTACATTTCTTTCTCTTTCATGCAAAAATTCTATAATGGATTTCCAGTCAGCCATCAGTACAGATCTAATTTTATCTCTAATCAAAGAAGTTAATTTAGCCATCTCCATAGGTTCCATCATCTTCACCAGCCATTCATCCACTCTGGGTAACTTAAACCTTCCCACTTTTGTGCATATAATAGTCTCTCTGTGGGCATTTAAATTCTGTTTTTTTTTAATAAAAGAAATCTCTTGGCCACTTTAGAACCGTTCCAGATGAGGGCTGATCATGTGAATTTCCAAATATGTTTTAAATAAGCAGTTGGCTTGGAAATTTGCTGGATTGGAAATCTGTCCTTAAAATTCAGCTATAAAATGGAGCAGATGTATCCTGATCCATTATTATAATCCCTTATCTTCCCATTACTGTAATAGGAACACATGGCAAATAACTTCTGCACTAAGTTTCTAAAATGTATTATTCAAGCATCTGGTCAAATATATAATTAGCTGTGCCTGAACATCTAATCAATTTCAGAGAAAGAGGAATGCTTTGCTGAGAGTGAGGAGAGAGACGCCAGAAAGATACAGGGGAAAAAACTGGAAACTTTTTTTTTATTAGAATGATTGGTAGAGATGGTTTGAGCAATTGCATTGACCTCTCAGTTATTCTGTGACAGTTATATTAAGGAGTGAAATACAAAGAAAGCTATTAGGAAATGCCATTGTATTGGGGGAAGGGGGAATTCAGTCTTTTCATTTTAACAGAATGACAGAGTTGGAAGAGACCTTGCAGGTCTTCTAGTCCAATCCATTGCTCAAGCAGGAGACCCTATGCCATTTCAGACAAATAGATGCCCGGTCACTTTTTTTAAAGCCTTCAGTGATGAAGCACCCACAACTTCCAAAGGGGAGCCATTCCACTGGTTCATTGCTCTCACTGTCAGGAAATTTCTCCTTAGTTCTAGGTTGCTTCTTTTCTTGATTAGTTTCCACCCATTGCTTCTTCTCTTGCCTTCCACTTATTTTCTCCATCCTTAATCCTCTTGAAAACTGTCCACCCAATTGAAGAGATGAACTTGATGAATTCCAAATCAGCTAATAGGAATTCTCACTCAGGAATTGTGGAGGAAGCATTAATTTCTTCTAAACATCTTTGCCTGGTTATCTTGGGGAACTTCAAGATTATTTTGACTTATAAAGATGACAACATCCCAATGAGAGACTCCATCTTCCTTGAACTGAAGTTCTAACTCTCCAGCAAGACAAAGGACAGAATATGTACCAAGCTTTGACACAGAGAAAAAAAATGTTTGTACCTGTTGGACACAGGGATCTAGTTGTCTTCTGTTCTCCTTGCCATAGCTGTGCTCCACACAAGTCATACCCAGCTTTGGAGTGAAATAATAAATGACACCACTCCTGTTTAATTGTCTTTTACAGATTCCCACCAGAACCACAAAAGCTGTTTAATGCTTGAATGACTGGAAACCATGTCCTGTATCTTGCTTTCAGAACTATCCAGGACTTTCAATTCTTTTCCAAAATAAAGCAGAAGCTTTATTTGCTCAAAAATAAAAAAGAAAGTACTATACAGTATGATGCTTGCTCTTCTTATTTCTCCTCCTCTTTTAGAAAACCCAGCTTCTGTTTAAATACCCCCATCAAATGGGAATGGATCCACGAACAGCCGTAGTTTCAGTGAGGAAACTGTTAATATTTTAAAATCAAGCCAAATCAAAACATGCTAGGAAATTCCTGGAATTTTGGCATTCAGACAAATTTCAAAGTTGAAAACAACTTGATGCACATAATCAAATCAAAAATCAAGGGGGAAAAAATCATATCCCTATCAAGCCTGACATGGCAAGATGCTACGTGTATATAGCCAGCAAACACCAATCTCTCTAGTACTGACATAAAATAGCCTGGTGATGAATTGTCTGCAAGAAAACAACCAAGCTCAAAGGGCACCAAGAACTCAATGGAATAACTATGTCCGTAGCAGAGGTGGGGTTCAAATTTTTTTACTACCAGTTCTGTGGGCATGGCTTGGTGAGCATGGCTTGGCTTGGTGGGCGTGGCAGGGGAAGGGTACTATAAAATCTCCATTCCCTCCCCACTCCTGGGGAAAGGTTACTGCAAAATCCCCATTCCCTCCCCACCCCACTAATCTGCTCTCCAGCTCCATTCTTCTGTGCAGGGAAACAAAAGAAGACCCAGCCAATCAGCTGGGACTCAGGAGGCAGAGAATAGGTGGGGGCAGGGCCAGTCAGAAGTGGTATTTTCCGGTTCTCCGAACTACTCAAAATTTCCACTACTGGTTCTCCAGAACTGCTGAATACCACCTCTGGTCCGTAGCTTCACTTTTCTTCTACTCTCACTAAATTGTTCCTGATTTTCGATCAGAAACTTCTTGTAACTCAAGTATATTTTAGATCCTTGAAAAGTGCTATCATATCAATTAACTTTTCTCAAGGCTAAACTTGCCCAGCTCCCATCATTACTCCTCATAGGATTTAGTTTTGTATCCCTTTGTAATCTTGCCCCTTAGATGATGTCTTGTTGTTTCAATGTTATTTAAACATATAAAGGTTGAATAAAGAAAATTGACCAATGATGAAGGGATATGAGATAGATTTTGGAAGGGCAGTGGAGTGCAACTCTTTGCATCAATGACTTCATTAGATGCTTCATCTGCCAACAATAAGGGTGGATTCTTTTTGGTACCTGTCTCTACCAAGTTTTAAGTGTGGTGAATCAAAAGCTAAAAATAGGTATCCTGTAATTTGTTCTTGGGGCAGTCTCTGTATGATTCATCCTCTTTTCAAAGAAGAGTAGATGGAGCAGCAATCTAATTAATCATGAGCACTTGGGTTTGACTCTTTAGGTGGTGGAAGTAGCATTACATTTCCATTTAGATCAAATGATTCTTACCAGGATTCTGAAGGAAAATTACATTTCCATTGTTTGATCAAAAATAATAGAGCTTTGGATTTTATTTTTAGGCTGGGAGGTGATCTGCAAAATGGTTTTTTTTTTTTAAAAAGGATGAATTCCACAGAGACATTATCCATAAATCACAGTTCCCTGAGAAATATTAAAGGATAAGCTAGAGGGGTTTCCTCTTACCTTTTCTGCGTGCAGCTTTTGTCTTCTGGGGGTAGAGGAGAAGATAAATATGAAGCGCCAATAGAGTTGATGATGTCTTCCTGCTTGTAGAAATTGAAGAGCTTTGGGGAAATAAGGCTTTTTTGCAGATTTCTCATCACACTGAGCACAGGTTGTGTGCCGATATGTCATGTACAAATGCAGCAGAAAAAAAATCAGCATGAACATTTGTATACAGTTTCATTGCGTTTATCTTAACATATGGTACACAATTTATGTGGTATTTCCATGAATGGGACAACATTTTAAAACATCTTTGTATGTGGCTAATTAGGGGAATGGAATGGTTTAGCTTCTAGAATGATTCACCCTTCCAATTTCCTTGCGTTGTCCTCTCTCTCCTCTGCTGTATATTTTTAATGTCTAGAATGTCAGGTGAAGCAAATTAAAGCTGGCACTGGCTTAAGCATTGCTTCTAATGGTCTCGGTTGTGCCTCCCCTGTGAAGTAAAGTGACTGTCAGAAATTACTTTCTTAGAGTTAAAAAAAGATAATGGAACAGGACTAGATACAATGTGCTGCTTGGGGATGGGAATTGCTGAAATAATCATGATAACTTTTTCCTCTGATCACATTTTGATGGAAATAGGTGCACTCAAATTATCTACTGCAAATAAGTCAGGATGAATAATCAGAAGTGTTTCATCCTTGCAGGAAGGGCAATATACTGCCATTAAATAAATCTAGGATATTTGATCATTACTGCTCATGAGAACTAAATTAGACGGGGTTCCAGATTGCAGAACTCAAGGTTGTAGAACTGAAAGCAGCCCTTTATGCAAGATAATGAAAATAGCAAAAAGATATTGCTTGTTGCACATACACTAATTAATCTTTCTTTGCTTCCAATATCTTTCTTCCCTCTTGTTTTTATGGAACAGATATGGGGCCCTGTTTTAACCAGCACATGCATGCATAGTCTTTACCAGGTGGAGCTACTAAAGCAGGGGTTGATTTCAGAATTAAGGTTTGCAGAAGAGGCTCTGAAAAGTCAAGCATAATATCAGATATGGTCAGGAGACTAGAAAAGCAGCAGATTCTTTAGGAAGAATCTGGCAATAAACATCATGCCTTAGCTTTTCAGTTCTTGAATTAGTTCTATACAGGCCAAAGAAAATAAGTCAAATCCAAAATAGATTATAACCCCATCACCTACACAAAGTAAGAAGTAAAATAGCTGAGCACAGCGACAGATTTATGTGATACATATCCTGAAGATTATTGAGGAATTAAATAATTGGAAAGCTTTCCAGTGACATTTTTCCCTTTGTGGAGATGGCTAATATTCAAAATCACTCTAGTTCAAATAACAATTCCTGAATTTATGCTGAAGAAATTAAAACTCCTGCAGAGTTAATTCATACAGCAAGAGATCCAAGCTACCGATTCATCAATGTGAAATTGCATTATCAAAAAAATTAGCAATTGCACATACATACATATATATGTGCACTCAGTAGATAAAGAAGTTGGGTTCATATTATATGCTTAAAAGGTTAGAACTGGATTAGGCCAAGGGTATCCATAGGGCATGACCAAAAGAAAAAAGAAAAAAGAAAAGAAAAAGAAATCAACATAATATCCATGATGATCTGATTGTGGAACACATAAATGAGGTTCTATTTGATTGTGGAACACACAATTCAGATTCTTTTTGCTTTTTTATGTCTGTCATTCACATGACAGACATAAAACCCTGATGGAACATGAATTGCACTGTTGAGGTTGTCATTGTGACTTACTTTACCACACTGTGCAAACTTCCCTGGATTAGGCATGCCCAAAATCCCAAGCATCAAAGAAGTAAGAACATGGTCAGATTAACCCCAGCCCTCGATTTGTTTGAGACAAAAATGCTCTCTCCTGATCTGCCATTCTTGTGGAAGGGAAGATTAATATCAAGTTAAACCTCTCTTCCGTCAACCTGCACAGATGGGAGCCTCAAGGTGTTTTGCAAAATGGAGGTTCCCTGCGCATTCAGCCTCTCTTTGTTCTTGCTTTCAACTCTCATTATCTACAGAACATGAATTACCAAAACAAGAGCTGAAAGAGTAGAAAGAGCAAAACCTATCTATCCATAGTGACTCCTCCCCAGGACACTGCAGAGTTAGGGTGCAGGGAGGTCAGGTATTATGTTTTCAACAACTGTCAAAACCAAACCAAAAATGAACCCTGACAGCTGACCAGCCTTTGCAAATGATACTGGGATGGCAGCCAAGATGGCTTCTCTCGATATAACTAGGCAGCTTTAGATTCTATTGATCATCTGCTGCTTCGTTGCTTGGGGATTTTGCCAGGAAAAGTAGCAGTCTGATTCAACCATATCACAAAAAAAACCTTTCTGAGGCTTGTTAAAATGTATCTTTTAGAATAATTGGATCCAGACTGCAGAACTCCAAAAAACCAGAAGATGGCGGCAAGAAGATGCAGAAAAGTTTATATTTATACTGCCCTCTAGAGGTTCACCAACCTCTTGCAATTCAAATCTGGTGCCCTATTATCCACCTGTCAAACATATACATACCAAAATCCTGTTCCTCTGTAACAGGGCTGCTAATGTGTCACATGCTGGCCACCCCCACGTCCAGTTTAGTGAAAGGGGGGAAAGTCATGATACGTCATGTGATACTGCCATGACTTTGTGAGTTTGACACCCCTGCTCTATAACTTCCCAGTCTACGCACATCCTGCATTAGTTCACAAGGTAGACAGTTGTTTTTCAACTGTTTTCTGATATTTTGGGCTTTCTACTTCTCAGCCCCATATTGTCAAGTAGCCCAACAGTAATCAAAAATGATCTACACCTTTTTTGGTACACAAGGCAACCAACAGTTGCAAAAAAATTGGGCTCCCCTTCCTTTTTTAACTCTTTCCCACTAAAAATTTAAACATTTTAAGATGGTTGATTTGAGCTTCAGATTAGGATTCAGGGGATAAATGGAGAAAACTAGACCTCATTGCTTACTGTAAGGTCTGGACAATCCAAATGGTTTGATTGATTCCATCCAATCAGGTCTGATTCTCAAAGACTGCCTGGAAAAATCTCTCCATTTTCTAGGCAAGGTTTTTCAGAAGTTATTTGCCATAGCTTTCTTCCTAGGGCTGAGAGAAAGTGACTAGCCCAAGGTCACCCAGCTGGCTTTGTGACCAGGACTAAGAACTAAGTGGGACTAGAATTCATGGTCTTCCAGTTTTTAGTCTGATGCTTTAATTACTCTACCAAACTGCCTCTCAAAGGATCTATACTGTCTGCCAATCACAGAGGCAATGCTACACTTCCAGTCATCTTCTGCACCTGGAGTGGTTTTTGAAGTCTTCCTGGGTCACTTTGGGTAGTCTTTGACTTACAACAGTTTTTTTAACAACCAAAGTTACAATGGCACTGAAAAAACCTACTTACAACTATTTTCCACACTTATAACCATTGTAGCATCCCCCATGGTCACACGATTTACATTTGGATCTTGACAACTGACTCACATTTATGATGGTTGCAGTGTCCCAGAGTGATGCGATCTCCTTTTAAGACCTTCTGACAGGACTCAAGAAACTAGATTCATTTAACAACCATGGTATTAATTTAACAACTGCAGTGATTCACTTAACAAATGTGGCAAGAAAGGTCGCAAAATGGGGCAAAATTCCGTTAACAAATTTCTCACTTAACAACATAAATTTTGGGCCCAATTGTGGTCATAAGTTGAGGACTACCTATATACTGATATCACTGGGAGTCAGGCTGCTGAGTAAAATAACCACTTCAGATATTGTAACAAGCAAAAAAAAGTTGGCACTGGGTTATCTTTATGAATTGATTAACCCAGATTCCCAATATTGTAAACCAGGATTGCTACTCAATTTCCTTTGGCTACACATATACATTATGTTTTTTTCAGATTCACTAGAATTTTTAGTGAAAGCAACATTAGAAAAATCTACTCTTCAAGTATCTTTGGTTTCATTTCAGCAACATGCTGGGATATTCACATAATCATACATGGAATTTTATTTTTCTTATGGTATTCTCATAGGAGTTTTCAGAATTATGTCAGAAACTTAGAAACAGATCAGTTTAAAGGGGAATGAAAACAATCCCCTATATATACATTCTAAAATTGTAGAGGTAGACTGCGGCTATTCCTATAGTTCTTATATTAAAAAAGATTAAATGTAATTGCAACTATACAGTATGTGGTTGCAGATCTTTGCAAACCACCTCCCTATTATCAGGAGTCAAAACTTTGCAATGTTCATGAACACATAAAGATCTGTAACTGTTATTTTGATTACATTCAGCAAGTTTTTCATTCTAGATTTTTTTTTCAAGGAGTTTAGATTAAAAGGAATAAAGCTAATACATATTTTCTGTTGGACAACACCACCCCCCCAATAAAGTTAAGCTTAGTGCAAACTTAAAAAAACAATTAACATGTAGTTCACTTAATAGTTAGTAAGCAGAGCACTGACTAACATGCCCTTAAAACTGTCTTTAGCATATCCAGTTGAGGAATTAATTTCACTGATTAAGAGATTAATTATTTAAGCCATTGCAGTAATTGCTATGCAGTTTTGTAGAGGAAGATAATGATGAGAAATATTTAGCCAGATTTGTTTCCCTTTGATATTTTCTCATGCCAATATTACAGAGCTGAATTGTTTAAAGTAGCTGGTAGGAGTGATCCAGAGTTTAATAACTGTTTATGCATACCCAACACAATTTGGCATTTTCTTTTGGCCAGACATTGTGGTGTGACAGTACTAAATGCCAGTGTGACATTGTTTAAAAATAAATATCAATACTAAAGAAAGCTGCTGTTTTTATTTAAAACACTGGGATCAAAACAGAAAAGAAATAAATTTTTGTTAGAAAAAGTTGTCCCAGCCTTCCCTACAAGAGAAAAACACCTGGAGACAAGTAAGAAGCCTCTACTACAGCTGTAAAAGAATTTGTATAACACAGAGCAGGATTCTCTTTCCAAGTTATCATCCAACTTTTTGTTGGTTCAGATTCTTTGTGTACTTGCACTTTGGGACACCCAGAGCCACACATTTCTGGATGTCAGTGTTTCTTATAAATACAGCACTAGGCACAAATCATGATAAATGTAGTAATCTAGTTGGTTTTTTCCTATTTTTTTGTTTCTTCTCCTTCTTTTTTATACTTAGGAGGTGAGGGCTATATATTTATTTATTCAAATTTATTATAGCAGCTAAACTTCAATATTCAGCCCAAAAGGCTAAGCTGTCCGCTTTGGAAGCCATATTTTACTTAGAAACTTTCAAGCTGCCACATTCTAGTGCTTGGGAATTTGGGAGTGGGGATTTTACAGAGAGGTGGAAGTTTAGATGTAACAATGTTCTTCTTCTGAGTCAAGGACAAGCCATCCTGCACCTGGGAAAGGAGTGGTTGGAGGGATGCCTCCAGTTGGGACGGCTGGTGATTGGACCATGTGATGGACTGATGGGTGCAGGGGATGGATTTTTGGATTTTCAATTACGAAGGGAAAACCTGGGACTCTCAGATTTAGGTTTTCCCAGGTGTGCCAACATGACTACTCTAATAAAATGAAACTTTGAGCAAATGCTTATCTTGGAGTCTATTGATTTGGAGTTTGTTGGTTGGAATGCTGACATTAGCAGTACAAGCAGTTCTTGCATTGACGAGGTGAGGAACCATAATAAATCCTAGCAGGAGATCTATGTCATTGTCTTGCATTAGAGATAAAAAGAACAGGAAGTGGGAACGGAAGTGGAAAAATCTTTTTAACGTTTTTAACTCATTTGCTAAGCATCACAAATTGCATACCATCTGTCTCATGCCTCTGTGATGCGTTGGACTGTAGTTTTTTCTGATTTCAGGAAAAATAGCTACTGTACATGGGCAGAAGCCATCCTCCTCTTGAAGTGAAGGCACACAGTCTGACTTCAAAGTGGAGTGTGCTGCTCCACCTACTGACATCACTTGGAATGCAACTATTTATTTAACTTTTATCCCACCTTTACGATATTTCGATCAATTTAAGGCACAATGCATATCTAATGTTCCTGTTTTCTGTTTTCTCATTAACAAGGTTCTGTGAGGTTAGTTGGACCATGAGACAATAACACAACGTTTGTGTGTAAGGAGGGGATTTTAACTCACACTCCTCTTGTTTTCAGCCCAGCACCTTAATCACTACACCAAACTGTTCGTTAATCTTCAGTTCTATAGTGAAATACCTCTTTGAAGAAATATTTGGATAATGGCTGTGATCCAGAAGAATAAATGTACAATAAAATATACAGCATTATATTAAACAAATGTGTGAATGAATTGAATGAGTTAAAAACAATCAAATAAGGTCATTGATGTTTACATGATAATCATAAATGAGTGATTATTGACTCAAGCGTGCTGCATGATAAACAAACATAATCTTATCTGCTATACCGTTCTTGATTAGTTTCTAAATATATAATCGTACCTTTCTATTAAAAATGTTAGTGGGACCAGCAATTTAAAATAATATACATAGAAATATGTGAAGTATATATACTTGAGAAATATGAAGTGCAAAAATATTCTTTAAATTTGAAAATAATAAATTAAAAATAATAATAAAATCATTGTTTTATAAAAGCTTGATGAAAGCCATCTTTCATCTCTCCCCATCCCCTCTCCAATGCATCTATCACTATCTCTCTCTTCTCACCCCTACAGGTAATATATGTATTCCTTCCTCAATCTCAGGTCGTCTACCAGAGGACTGGAAATTTGAGTTTCTGCACAGTGTCCTAACTGTTCCCAGCTCTGTGCTCTTCTTGACAGTGAGGTCTGATGTTCTTGTTGGGATCTATTGGAGTCACTCTCCCAACTTAGGAGTTACAGCCCCAAATGCTCCTACCAACATTGAATCTATTTCACTGGCTGCTCCTACTTTCATTTCAATCCTCTCCAGTTTCTCCTTCAGGCCATGGTATTTCTCCAGCTTCACATACTTTCTGATGTTGCTTTCACTTTGCACCACTATGTCTACCACTACTGCTGTCTTGTGGACCTTGACAACTACCATGTCTGGTTCATTGGCCAGAAGCTACCTATGTGGTAGGTACTTTCTGTGGAATCTCCCATCTGGATTAACCTATTAGATATTCATCTATATAATGCCAACTACTTGGTTATGCTATTCAGTATATGCTCTTCTTGTCTGTGTCTTACATCAGACTGCACTTCAGGTCCTTCTAGTATGCCCCTCTGTTTCTATGCATCTGGTTCTAATGCCTGTTCTAATGCTGCTATGATTAGAGCCTCAGTGTTGCCCTTTAGTCTAGCCTTTATCAGTCAGTGGTGGGATTTCACAATGTCAGTCCCTTCAGTTTTCTGTTGATGGCACACTCCATACAAGTTCTTGTTTTGCCATGGCACCTTCTCTGCTTGATCTTCCTCCCATATCTGCCATGCCTCAGGCCTTTCTCAGTAGTTTATCTTTGGATGCTACCTTATTGATGTGCTACTGGATTCTGGGCTCCTGGAAACTCACTAGACCTCTCCTACCTTCTTTTTGACTGGTCTACAGTCTGGACTTGGGATGGAAACCTCCATACATTATGAAGACCTTTTAGGTCTTCACTTCAGCAACCTCAATGTCCCTCTTTGACCAGCTTACTATACTGACAGGGTATCTAATGGTTGGCAAGGCATACATATTGATGGCATGTATCTTGTTCTTTCCATTGAGAAGGCTCATCTTATCTTTTGGTGATACTTAGAGTTCTATCTTCTTTGCTTTCTCATCATTCTTGAGTATGTGTAGAATATCAAGGTCCACAATTCAGTCTTAACTACCTTCCCACACTTTACAACCATCCAGCCACACTTCTCCAGTCCAAATGACATCCAAATGTCCCCACTGTAGATTCATTTAGGTGGGTCAATGAATCAATGTCATCCATGCATAGGCCATGGTTATTGGTAGTTCTACTCTTGAACTTGTGATTATCTATTGGAGAGGATTCAAGCCTTTGCAGAACAGCAGTGAAGACAGTTAATATCCATAGTATATAGCACATTCAATAACCACTTGTGCGAGCTGCTTTGACTTGACTTCTGGTGTTGTCTTCCATAATCCCATTGAGTTCTTAGGGAAAGTCCTTAGTGTCTCTTGACTTTGCATAGCACCAGACAGTCACAGATCCATGTGTATGGCATTGAGTTAAGATCTTGAGTCTTGAGCAACTGCTCTAGCTATGAACAACTGGTATTTTGAATCTCTGGTGTTATTTCACATTGCCTTTTTGAGTTGTCTCATGTTCTGGCCCATTTGGTCTTGTAGCTTGGCAACTACAAGGCTTGGCAGGATTTTCCATATTGTGGAGAAGCAAGTTATTGGCCAGTCATTGGATGATGCCATTCCTTTGTGGGAGGCTTTCATGGTTAGCATTGCCCTTCCTTGCGCTAGCCAATCTAGGTGGGAACCTGCTGCTAGTAGCTGGTTTATCTGTGCTATCGGGGCTGTGGTGGCTCATGTGGTAAGATGCTGGGCCTGCACACTGCTGAGGTTGACAGCTTGGTAGCTCGATTCGCGTGAGCGAATAAACCATGGAGGACAAGAAAGGAGCCTCCCCCAATTGCCTACCGGCATTCAGGTGTCCCATGGGTAAAGATAACACCACTCAAAAAAATTCCTTTCACAGAGGCAGCCAGCCACCTCGGGGATGTCTAGCTAACATGTGCCATACACTAAATAAATAAGTACATCTGCGTTGTTAGGTATTCATTCACTGCTGTTAGTTTCTTTAGCCAGTAGGTATGGATCAGGTCAGTGCCAGGTGCTGTCCAGCTCTTAAGGTTCTTAGCCTGCTGTTAGTTGTGATGCTGCTGTGATGGTGACTGGTTTTAGGAGACTGCTGTTCTTTGCTGTCAGGCCCTGCAGCCACTTTGCATTTGTGTTATGTGAAAGTCTCTCTACTGCATATCTTTTGGATGATCTTTGGGAGCGGAGCTGCTTCCAGAAAAGCCTCTGCTGCAGATTCAAAAAGGCAAACAGGTTCACAAGGAGGGATAGGAGTCTTGCTGTAGCAAGGATTTTAACGACTTTATTGTCATTGCACCTCATACAATGAAAGTAAATGTCATCTTCAGTGTACATTATACATAAGAAAACTATAAAAAATTAAAAAACACACATCCTTCATATTCTATGCAATTGAATTGAAAACCCCTGATATTGCATTCATATTGCAGTTTACAGTAAACTAACACTTTAAATCAGCATTTCTCCAACTCAGCAACTTTAAGAAGTGTGTATTCCAACTCCCAGAATTCCGCAGTTGGACTCCACACATCTTAAAGCTCCTGACATTGAGAAACATCGCTTTAAATTGTGCCTGAAAAGAAGTTGACAAACTGCAGATCATGACACAAAATTCAGTGTTTTTGAAATTGCAGACACTTGTTAAGAGTAACTTGGTGTAGAGCTTAGTGCAGTAGTGCTAAACAAATGCAAGAGGATAAATACTTTTAGGGTTAGAGTGGGTCAAGTGCCAAATCAGTTTGGTTTCTTATGTTAAACAGAAAAGGAAATCAAAAGAAATGCAGTGTTCTACAAAGTAAATGACCCTCATATACAAACATAAACCCAATAAATTAGTAGGGAGAAGGAAATAGATTATAGTTGTACATACATATTCACGATTACTTCCAAGATCATTTTAAGCATTTGCTTCTATGCTTTGGAAAGAGGTCTGGAAAACCAAATAAGTGTTGTCCCTTTACCTCATTATCTGTGAAAAATGAATCTGGACATGCACAAACATTTGTGAATATTGAGAGATGTAGATCGATAAATATTTGAACATTTACCAGTATTTGCAGGGAGAACATTAGGCCAGAATATCTCAGCCCAGAAAACACAATATTTTATTAATGTTTCACATTTTTGAACTGCCCATCAACCTCACAGAGGGAGGAGGATCACCAAGGTGCATAAATTATGTTCAACATCCTTAGTATCTCACTATCCTGATGAAGCAGAGGAAAATAATGCAAAATTCATTTCTCAAAGTAGTTTTCTTGAGCATCGTAATCAGCATTTGAGAGTAAGTATTGAATCCCAGGGGCATTTGGGGATAAATGAATCCATCTTTGTTATTGTTAAGTTGCAATACTGAACTGTTGTGAAGCACAGAGAGAGTCCATTGTCTACAAATGGTAACTATTAGTACAGGGGAGAAGAACATTTGTTGTGGATTTAGAACAGCCTCTACTCCAGCTGGACTGCAAGAAGTATACAAAAGCACACAAGAATCTTGTTAAGGCAGGGCTAAGAATGATGATGCTTTAGTTCAAAGTTTTGGGTTCAATTCAACAGGCAGTTCAAATCAAATCACCCTTTCAAACCAAAATGACAGATTAATATGACCCATCCAATAAAATCAGACACTTTCAGATTAATTTAGTGATTCAGTGACCTTTTGTGTATGTATGAATGGTTCATTTTATTGAATGAAAGTCAGCTTTCCCACTGAATTGATTGCATCAATTCTATTCCACAATTCATACTGATAATTTGAATGGATTAAATTCATTGAATAAGATTGTGAATTCAAATTGAGTTAGTGATCCAAAACAATTTGAATTGGATTTTGAATGACTTTATTCCTCTTTGCAATTCCAAATTTTGCATATCCCTTTCTAATTTGGAGATCAGTCTTAATTACCAGTTAAAGATTTATGTAATTATGTCTCCTCTGCTGTATGCTAAATTCTATTGCTCTCTGCTATTAGACAATTAATAGCACACAGCAATAACATTAAACATGAAGTGATTCTTTAAAAGGCCATTATTTTAGATGGCTGCTTTTTGCGGACAGCACTGGGTGGGATTGAGGTGATAGAGGAAGTGAGATCCATATACGTGAATATGAATGTGACACTATTGTACACTTTTATTTGTGTGTGTGTGTGTGTAATTTTTATTCATGTACCACACTCAGAATTGTTGGGAATTGAACAGTGTAAAAGTTTAATAAACAGACTCAAAATAATAAAATACACCACACTTAATAATTCAATAATTATTATACTTTTATTCAATATATAGAACTTCACAGTCAGAAAAATAGCCTATGAAATAGCAGTAGTATAATATGAACATAAAGAGGAGGGCTCCCCCACTACTTGTAGATAGAGACCTTTCATGATCAATTCATCCCCACTTTGGCTGTAGACAAAATAAATTAATCTTCTGTAATTAGCATTGAAAATGGATGTTAAGTTTGCATGAAGAGTCAGACGCGAAGAGCTTCAGTGAAAAGTTTATTAGTGACTACAGCTCGAATGGACCCGTCTTGGCTGGGCTACAGCTGCTACTTATAGCCAGCAGCCGCAGTTGCCAGCCAATCAGAGTGCAGGGTTTTCCTGCACTTTTCAAACCAATCATATTTGACATTTTACAAGAACAATTCAAACTAAACCAATGACATTCAAACCTACATACATAACAATGGAGATTTCCTTTATAGGGTGAACATTTAAGGATCACTTTTGCAGAAAGGCTTCTGACAGTTTGTATTCAGCCAAGTCTTCCTACCAGTTGTTCATGTATCCACAGAGAAACCCCAACAAACTAGTCTTGCTGATACGAAACAGGGAGGAAAACAGAGTTTAATTCCTCAAAAGAAAAATGTTCTTATGGGAAGAACGAATGTGCTGGCATTAGAAGTGGAGTCTTAAATTTCCAGAGGAACTGGAAGAAGAATGCAATAGAACTGAATGGAGGTAATGGTCAACAACTGGGATGAAACACTTCTGAATATTGAAGATCTATGACCTTAACATTGAGGGCTGGTAAACTTGAGTTGGAATCAGAAAGTTTTTTTTCACATTGAGAACCTGTGGTCGGGGAGTGCCCTGAAGTCTGTGAATCAGAGCAGGGCATGTTCTGAAGAAGTTTCCTCCAAAGGGAAAAAAATAAGAATGTGCTTCCTATCTGCTCAACACAGATGGTCCTGGGGAGAGTCCAAGAGGATGGGAAAAATATTTTGCCAGCTGGAAAAAAAGCTCCTGCCAACCTGATTTAGAGAGGGAAAATCACCATCAACAAGTCATAACATAACACTGCATTAGGAAATAAGTAAGGTACACACACACACACACACACACACACAGAGAGAGAGAGAGAGAGAGATCATTATGGAATACATATACATTCACATAGAAAACATACATGGTGTATAATATTAAGTAGAGATTTAAAAGACTGAGAACAAATGGCTTTTCTGAATTAATAAGGGAGATGCTATGAGAGATGTTCCTTATTGAAAAAGAAAGAGAGACAGTACTGTAATGTATTTAAAGTAAGCATAGGCCTATGCAAAAATTCAGGAATCAGAGCATGGAAATCCCATTGAGAATATCTGGATAAGTATAAAAGAACGAGAAACTGAAATTATATCATAATGATGGTTTATTATAGATTACACAGACAGGTAGAAGATATGATGAGGCCTGTTTATGTCAGATAACTACACTTTCAAAGATGTATGTGATACTGGCAATGGAAAATCAACTGCCCTAATAACTGCTGGAAATCTAACTCTGTTCAAGGATTAGAGGTCACACAAATTGCTGTTCTTTCTCATTGGCAACTTAATTTGTCAGAAAATGACAGAAGAAATAAGGGAATCTACTATTCCAGGCCTAATCCAAGTGGGAGTAATTGGTTGAAGAATGAAGATGACTGGAAAGATGAGAGAGAAGATCACATCAAAGGGAAATGGAATAGAAAATAGTCAGGCTTGTATGATTAGATTTAAAAAATTAGATCTTGATGAATTCAGATGGAATGTAGATGATATCCACTGACTTGAATTCCTAAAAGAAAAAAGTGAGAAGGATGGAAATGAGTGGTCACAAACATTTCCTATTAAAATAAAAATGGGAGTTATCAGTGTGGATATATACACAACTTTCTAAAATGCTGAGAAGAACAGGAATAGGTATATGAAATGGAAGAGAGGCCACAGAACAAAAAAGGATACAAAGATAGTCACCAGGATTATGTCAGAGAGGCTTAAATTCAGAATAAACTGAGGATTGTTGTAAATGCCCAAATCAACAGAGAAGAATTTTTCCAGAGTGTTAGAAGTAAATCAGTAATGTTTTAGTACTTATGTCTGTTTTCCTCATAGAGGGAAAAGAAGCTTTAACTGACCATTACTAGATCAGGATAGACAAGAAAGAAGAAAAATATACTAGCCTAATTTTAAATTAATTTCAGTCACTACAGCCAGATAGATCACATCATAAGTTTCTGAAGGAACTAGAAGAAAAAACTACAGAATGGTTAACTGCAATCTTTGAGAATTCCTGGTGAAAATCTTGAGGACTGGAGGATAGTAAATCTTGTTCCTATCATCCAACAAAGGGCTGGAGGAGAACCTGAGAAATTATAGTGCTTCGGTTAAACAGCACTTGGGCCATGTGTTTATCACGAACAGGTCATCTCAGACTTACCAAAGTAAATAGTGGAAGTGTTATGAACATAATGAAAGCCTCCAACAGACTCTTATTACATTATATAAACCTCTGTGACTCATTAGATTTTGGCAGGATAAAAGCACAATAAATATAAATCTCTAACCAACAAAAGAGTAAAATTTTATGATACAATGGTTATATGGCTGAATAACTGCATCCAGAGAGTACTGAAAAAGAACTCCACATTGGCTTGGAGAGTGCTATTAAGTGGGAGTATCTATCCTGAGGCCTGAGCTATTCATTGTTTGTACTGATGACCTGAATAAAGAGGTTGATAATATGATTACTGATGGCCTAGAGCAGTGGTTCTTAACCTGGGCGATATTGCCCCCCAAGGGGCGATTTTGGTTTCAGGGGGGCGATGGAACGAAAAGGGGCGATGTGGGAGCAAAGGAACGGAAGGGGGGCGATATGGCGGTGATGGAGCGAGATACATTGGGAGAGAGAGAGAGAGATCTATATTGGTAGATAGGTAGGTAGACAAAAAGACAGACAGGTAGGTAGATAGGCAGGAAGGCAGGCAGGCAAACAGACAGACCTTTGGATGGATGGATGGATGGATGGATGGATGGATGGACAGACAGAAAGAATGCGAGAGTGGCAGCACTTTGGGAAAGCGGTGGCGGCGGCTTTTCCCAATATGCTGCTGCATTCGAGGCGCTGGTTCAGGTGCGGTACAACAGTCAATGGGGTGAGCCTGCAGGGCCGGCGCCTCGGATGCCCCCCTGCCGCCTGTTAACATCCCCAAGGGGGCTGGCAGAGGGGCGCTAAGAGGCGACGGGGTGTTCGAGGTGCTGGCTGGCCCTGCAGGTTCACCCATTGACTAGCACTGCTCCGGAGCCGGCGCCTCCAATGTGGAAGCAGTGGCATGTTACATGCTGCCACGGCTGCATTCGACACACTGCCCCCTGCTGCCTCTTAGCACCCCTCTGCTGGCCCCCTTGGGGATGCTAAGAGGCGGCAGGCAAGCACCGCCCTGCAGGCTCACCCATTGACTGTAGCACCGCTGTGGAGCCTGCGCCAAAATGGGTGAAACTGCAGGGCCGGCTGGCACCTAGAATGCCCCCCTGCTGCCTCTTAGCACCCCTCTGCTGGCCCCCTGGCCTTGGGGATGCTAAGAGGTGGCAGGGGGGCAACACGTCAAATGCAGCCGCGGTGGCACATAATGTGCCACCGCTTCCACATTGGAGGCGCCGGCTCCAGAGCATTACTACAGTCAGTGGGTGAACATGCAGGGCCAGCACCTCAAACATCCCCTGCCACCTCTTAGCCCCTCTGCTGGCCCCCTTGGGGATGCTAAGAGGTGGCAGGGGGTTATGTTGGGGAGGGGGCAATGACAACTTCCTCAATGGCTCAAGGGGGCGATTCTTTCAAAAAGGTTAAGAACCACTGGCCTAGAGCACGGGTGTCAAACTCGTGGCATCCCATTGCCATCACATGACATTTCATGATGTTTTTTTCCCTTCGTGGAGCTGGGATGGGCATAGCCTGTGTGTGACAAGCCCCCATGGGTCCCCATGGGCCACCAGTTTGACACCCCTGGAGAGCTAGGAGAAGTGGCAAACTCTTTAGAATGGAAAGTGGTGATTCAAGATGACCTAGGCAGCTGTACATAGTGACTGGGAAAGAACAAGATGTTATTTAATGGGGCATAAGTATAGGATATAGGTTACCTGGATTGGCGATAGTACATGCAACATGGATGTGAGTGTTTAAGCAGATCACACATTAAGTATGTCTAACAGCTAATGCAGCTGCTAAAAAGTCAATTTTTAGATAATTGAAAAAATGGTCATACAGTGAAAGGAAAGAGCTTTTTCCCTGTTGACTTAGAGGGCAAGATCAGTACTATAGAGAAGCAGATTCAGGTAATATTTGTTTGTTTTTTTAAATTATAGTCAAAGGCAAGCTGAATAAAATGTTAAATATTATGGAGCAGTTGTACAAAAACAATAAATCATTTATTACAGCATACATCAGAATAATTTATCTGTACATACACATACTTAATTACAATATAGATTTATTCAGGGGTAAGCAAAGTAAAGTCAGGACATGATCAGTTTAATCTAACTGGTTGAGATGTTATCTCACACTGGATTCTGCCTGCTGCCCTACCAAATATTGTGACATTATATATAAAATGATTAGGAAAGATAACATTGCTCTGATTAACCTGGTAAATATGAGAAATGGGGTGTGATGTACTTGGTGGAGTAATCTGTATAGAAGGCACAGTAAAATATGGGCAGCTTTTTCTATTATGTGAGAGTTATTTTGAAGAGCAGGCAAAGGAAAATTTATCAAATATTAATTTTGCAAAAGCTGTCCTTACTTGGAAACAGAAGAGAGGGGAAGAAAAACCTGGCAGGTTCTCCTTGGAATCATGTAAATCTCTCCCAGTATTGATCCCCTTGTGAGCTTAATTTTTGTTAGGTGAACTGGGTCTGTGACTTACAGTTTTAATGACAATTTATCATGTTCAGAACACTCCATTAGGAAGAATTTCTGAATGGTAAGAGATGATAATGATAACAGATGTAAACCAATGGGTTAGATTGGCTCCCCTTATACGATCCCCTTTATTGGAGGTCTTCAAACAGGGGTTGGAAAGCCATCTGTCTCTTGAAAACATTTTACTTGATCTTGCCTTGAGCAGTAGGCTGGACTATATCACCTTTGAAATACAGCCCACTTTTATGATTTGTAAGAATGATTGGGCACTTGATCTCCTGACAAACACACCATGCCTATCATTAGGACTTCACAAGTTGGGAAATTAAAAGTGATTGCCCTATGGGGTAATATCATATTTCAGAATTAAACATGTGATTTGCATGGGAAAAGTCAAAGATTAAATTTCCAGGCCAGCAGAGGAATAGAACTTTTTAAAAAATTGCCAACCAAACTATTTTTGGGGATGGTTTGGGGTGTTCCACTATCAATGGATTGATGGTAGAACAATATCTAGTAGGATTTGCCTTTCTCCAGAGAAGAAAAACCTGCAATGGGAGGGTTTGCATTTATTTCCATTAGGCATGAGGTTGTGCTCATCTCTTTCATTTCAAAACAAAGTTGGCTTGCTAAGAGCATACTGATTTTTCCATAAGTATTGTCTCCTTCTCTAACCCTTGCATGATGCTTCTGCAAAGTTTGGAAAAAGAAATCTCTGTTCTGCGAGAAAGGAAGACCGATGCAAGTGCTCTTATCCAGGTCAAGAAAATTGGAAATCATCCCTTGGGCATCCATTTATAAAAATGGATCAATCTCATCCATTGATTGGGTGTAATTTAGTATTTTTTTAAAATACATTTTTAATTTTAAAACCTGGAAAAATTCTGGATGAAGAATCTCTTCTGTAAATCAGACATTTAAGGATGTTTACCTCCGATGAGAAAAAATCTTTCAAAAAGTTTAGAAACCTCAAGGAACAGTCTGGATCAAAGATCTCCAACCTTGGCAACTTTAAGCCAAGAGGACTTCAACTCCGAGCAAAGCTGGTTGCGGAATTCTGGGAGTTGAAGTCTGCCAGGCTTAAAGTTGCCAAGGTTGGAGATCCCTGGACTAGATTGACTGGAACAGTTGAAGCTATAACCTGATTTTGTATATTTGTGATAGCTAAGGAAGGACATGGAACTACTGCTAATTAATGTCACAAATAAAATGAGAATGTGCAAATTGTTAAGTTTGCATGAAGAGTCAGACGCGGAGTGCTTCAGTGAAGAGTTTATTAGTGACTACAGCTCATAACGGACCTGATTTGGCTGGGCTGCGGCTGCTACTTATAGCCAGCAGCCGCAGTTGCCAGCCAATCAGAGTGCAGGATTTTCCCACACTTTTTAAACCAATCATTTCTGACATTTTACAAGAACAGTTCAAACTTAACCAATTACATTCAAACCTGCATACATAACACCCCTCCCCACTAGGTTCAGTCCATACTCAAACCCCAACCTATCTAATGTATTCTTTTAAATAGGTGGGGCTCTTACGGTACGCTGAGACCTTCGTGGTTCAGAAGTTTTAATGTTCTCACCCAGTGAGAGAGGAAATGTCTCTGTCCCTACTCGGGCTTCCAATGAAAGAAGACCCTGTTTGATTGTTACAATCTGGTCTCTCCTCCCAACCCATCTCCAACCCAATGTCAGCACCCAAGTCAGGTAGTGATGTGCAATTTTCCACTTGTAAGGATGGATTTTGGCATTGTGACAGGTTTTGGGATGGTTCCTGTCGTAATGGCTCGTTACACATGGGGTTGATTCTTGCTTTCTGATTATCCTCATGCTCCTTCCCCTCCCCCTAGAAAAGGCATTAGGTATGGGAACTAGAGAGGAACAATTGTAATGTTCCTGAGGTAATCTGGATCTAAGCTGATCAATGTGCCTGCTCCAGAGGACTCCATCCTCTGTTTGCACTCTGTAAGAACGAGGGCCTGTGATTTGAGTTATTTCAGAAGGAATCCATGAAGGTTCACCCATAAGGTTCTTAGCATAAACAGAATCACCCACACTGAACGCGAACTTTGCTAGTGGAATCTAGTGGTGCTTTGGGTGCATAAGTGGGATGAAGGCGGTCAAGGGAAGACCTAAGTTTCCTACCCATCAACAACTCTGCTGGGGATAAGTTAGTTGATGGGTTAGAGTGATGTGAACACTAAGAAGTTTTTCAACTTTCAGTGATGTCCCCAGGACCCAATTGCTGAAGCTTTTCCTTGGTAAAACATACCATTGTTCAGCCCGCCGTTAGTAAGGGGTGCCCAGGGGCAGTCAGGGCATGTCTGATACCCTGTTGTGCTAGATAGGATTCAAAAAGGTTGGATGTAAATTGAGGGCCATTGTCAGAGACAAGAACATCAGGTAACCCGTGGGTTACAAAAGCTTTTAAGCTGCTTGATGACAGCATCAGTTGTGGATGCCATAGGGATGACCTCTAGCCATTTGGAATATGCATCTACTATAATAAGGAAGGTGTGCCCTCTGGTAGGGCCAGTGAAATCAATGTGAATCCTAGACCATGGGCCCCTAGGACATTCCCATTCCTGTGGGGGGTGAGGGGGGCCCTGACTACCTGACAGTTGGGACAAGATGCAACCCAGTTTTCAACCATTTTGTCAATACCTGGCCACCATACATAACTCCTGGCCAATCCTTCATCCTTACAATACCTGGATGACCCTCATGTAACATTTCCAAAACCTCTTTGCAGTTTTGCAGGAATAACCACCCTGTTACCCCACAAAATACATCCTCTTAATACAGATAATTCAGTTTGCCTGGATTTAAAAGGTTGGGCAAGGTGAGGTAGATCTTGAAAAGGCCAACCTTTCTTAATCCAGCCTATAACAGGAGCCAATAAAGTGTCTTTGGCAGTCTCTCTGGCAATTTCAGCAGCGTGTACTGGAAGCTTGGCAACAGTTTCTAGGAAAAAGGTGTGTCAGGTTCAAAGTCCTCAGTGTGAAACGGAAGTGGGCAGCGACTCAAAGCATCAGCATGGCCAATGTCTTTGCCAGGCTTGTGGATGAGCTTGTATGAATAAGCAGCAAGAAATTCAGTCCACCTCAGCATTCTTGGTGACAGGATAGTGGGTGTAGGTTTGTCTCCTGCCACAATGCCTAACAAAGGTTTGTGATCTGTGACAATGGTAAATGTTCTCCCATATAAATACTCATGAATTTCTTGACAGCTGCAACAATTGCCAATGCTTCCTTGTCCAATTGGCTGTAATTCTCTCTCTGCTTTGGTCAAAGTGCGAGAGTAAAATGCAATAGGGGCTTCCTCCCACTGGGAAGCCTGTGGCTCAACCCCCCCCACTCCAAAAGGGGATGCATCACAAGTCAGTACAACAGGCAAATTCTCAGAGAACTGTATCAGTTCAGCATCAGACGTGATTAGTCTTTTAATATTGTTAAATGCTGATTGTTCCTTCCTGCCCCAGACCCAAACAGATTTTTGTCCAGTAATCTGTGTAATGGTTCTGCAATGGTTGCCTTCTGAGGTAGGAACATGTGATAAAAGTTAATAAGTCCAAGGAAGGCTTGCAAATCTGTTTTGCATTTTGGTCTAGGGGCTCTTTGATTGCTTGAACCTTGGCATCTGTAGGGTGGATGCCATGCTTGTCAATCATATAGCCCAAGAACTCAACCTTGTCAGTTCTAAGAGTGCATTTTTCTTCCTTGACTTTTAACCCCGCTTTCTTGAATCTGGTAAGGACTTCTCTGAGTCTCTCTTGTAATTGAGTGTCATTTTCAGCAGAGATTAACACATCATCAAAGTAAGGCACTACCCCTGGCAGTCCTTGGAGCATCCTTTCCATAAGGCTTTGAAGATGCCTGGTGCCACTTTACTCCAAACTGTAACCTTTACATTTGAAGGCACCTCTATGAGTCACAATGGTTTGGGCCTCTGCAGTGGCATCATCAACTGTTAGTTGTTGATATGCCTGGGCCAGATCCAATTTGGCAAAGACTGTACCCTGCCAAGTGAATGTAATAAATGATGCACCACTGGAACTGGATATGCGCTCTGTTGAAGTGCATGGTTCAATGTCCCCCCATAGTCTCTACAGATTCTTACTGACCCATCAGTCTTGACTGGTGTGACTATGGGTGTCTCCCATCTGGAGTGGTCAGTGGGCTCCAAAACTCCTTGAGCTATTAGTTTATCTAATTGTGCATCAATTTTTCCTTTAAGGCAAATGTGGACCCTTCTGGGCTTTAAACGACTGGGGCCTCTCCCATTCAGTGTTGCTCACGGATTGATGCCAGTCACCTCAGTGCCTAATGGATTGAACCACTCAAGTCCCAGCAAGCTTGGATCCTTGTCCACGATGGTCAGGGGCAAACTTTCTTGGTGTGGCCTTTGAACTTCACATTGAATTCTCTTGTTCCAACTACTGGAATCTTGTTCCCTTGGTAGTCTTTAAGAGTCAGTGCTTGCTTCTGGAAATGTTTCTTCTGAATGTTTGGGAGTAGTTGTGAATAGTGTCCCATGACACCATAGATAAATAGGAGCCTGAGTCCACTTCCATTTGGCAAGGCCTTCCTTCAATTAGTACCTTCACATGTACTTTTCTGCTTCTTAAGGGTGAAGAATGACCAATGGTGACTGTTTGATGAGTTTCATTCTTCCCATTTGCTTCTGTGTGCTTCCCCATTTTCTCACTGAAGTTGTTAGGCTTGAATTCTTGTCAGGAAACTTCTTTCTGTTGGTGGAGTTCTGGATGATTTGCAGACTCTTGCTAGGTGACCTCTTTTTTCACAACGAGGCAGATGGTATCAAGAAACTTGCATTCAGTGCGGGGTGGCTTCCCACAACCTCTGCAGTAAAAATCTTGCCTCTTTCTTCCCAGGTCTTTTCTTTTCTTCTCCATTCTGAGTCTATAAATTCCTTCCTCCACCTCACTACAGTCTGACTCAGAATCTATTTGCTCGCAATGAGTTGTTGTGGACTTTTCCACATCAGGATGGCTTGAGGCCTTGTTAATTTTCTTCATGGCTGCTGCTGAGGACTTGGTGGCTTCTGCTGAAGAGGCCTCTTCTATGGCTTCCTTCAGCGTGATCTTAGGTTTCATTAATAATTTGCTCTGAATACCTTGTCTTTAAGGCCTAGAACAAATCGATCGCGCATGGCCTCTTCTAAGTTGTTAAATTCACATGCACCCCAATGTCCTTAAACTTGCCACGAAGTCATTTACGCGCTTCCCCTTGATCCCGACGGTAAAACTCGTGTCTCTTAATGAGGCACGATACTTGTGGGCGTAATGGGCTCTTAACAGCTTTCTAAGTCAGGCCATTCCATTACCTTCATGCCTGCAGCTCCGCCAATGCCTTCTCCATCTTGAAAACTGCCGGACCGCAGGCGTAAGAAAGACCGCCTCTTCCGCCGGAAATGTCGGCAGATCGTTCCTCCAAATACATTTGGAAACGATCTGCATATGAGTCCCAGTCTTCTGCCGTCGGATCGAACGGGCTGGGGGTGTTCAGCGCAGCCATCTCTCTCAGCTTGTTTTCCGCGCATCTTCTCTTCAGGAAGGATCCCACCTTCGTCGCCAGTGTTAAGTTTGCATGAAGAGTCAGACGCGGAGTGCTTCAGTGAAGAGTTTATTAGTGACTACAGCTCATAACAGACCCGATTTGGCTGGGCTGCGCTGCTACTTATAGCCAGCAGCCAGCAGTTGCCAGCAATCAGGGTTTTTCCGCACTTTTTAAACCAATCATTTCTGACATTTTACAAGAACAGTTCAAACTAAACCAATGACATTCAAACCTGCATACATAACACCAATGTTGGGAAATTAATGTTAAATTTACACTGTGTTATAATTTAAGAGAAAATGTTTATAAAAAGATGTATTGTTGATACAAGGCATCAGTCAAATTATCAAAAATGTATAAAGGAATATCAAACCATGTGGGAAGTGTGAAAAGAAAGAAGGGTACTTTTTATTATTTGGTAAAAATTACTGAAAAGAGATAATTTGGGTACAAATCCATACAAAGATGCAAAATACATTGTAAATTAATGTTACAGTGAGATCAGAATTGGACATTGAATTATAAAAGAAATATGAAAAATTAGTACTATATATGATAACTGCTACTGTGTGCCCACAGGAAGAAAAATGAAATACCCACTGGATTTTAAAATTGATGAAACATGTTGAAATGGTGAACTTCATCAGTTTGATCAGAGAAAAAAATGATAAAGACCTTTTTGAAACCTCATACAGACTTCAGAAAAGCCTGAAGTTATGATTTATAGATTGTGGGATTAAAAAAGCATTTAAAAGGGAAAGGAAGGGAAGGAATTCTAAAGTAAGAGGAGAGGGAAGAGGAGGAGGGAAAGAGTAAGATAATAAGTAGTCAATGGAAAGAAGTGTGGAAGTTATAATTGTATAATTCTTCCTTTTCTTTTCTTTTCTGATTTTTTCATACTTTTATTGTATTTAAAAATTCTAATAAAATAAGAGTCAATAAAAGAGACTGTTAAAATGGGTTTATCAGTCTAATATGAATGTGGGACTGGTAATACATTAAATTCTTACCATTCTCACAGTGGCAGAAGTGTTATGTAGATATGAATTATAGATTATGTCAGAAGCATCATTTAACAACACTCATAAATAAATAAGTTTTTCTGCTTTTAGCTTTAATGCTGTTGGTTTTATATTGTATTGTTGCTTGTAAGCTGCCCAGAATTTGTTTTAAAATAGGCAGCTATATGGATAGGATATGATAGGATAAAATAGAGTAGAGAGGAGTAAAGTGGAGTGGAGTGGAGTGGAGTGGAATGGAGTGGAATGGAATGGAATGGAATGGAATGGAATGGAATGGAATGGAATGGAATGGAATAGAATAGAATAGAATAGAATAGAATAGAATAGAATAGAATAGAATAGAATAACAGAGTTGGAAGGGACCTTGAGGTCTTCTTATCTAACCCCCTACTCAGGCAAGAACCTTATACCATTTCAGACAAATGGTTGTCCAATCTCTTCTTAAAAACTTTCAGTGTTGGAGCATTCCCAACTTATGGAGTCAAATTGTTCCACTGATTAATTGTTCTGTCAGAAATTTCTCTTTAGTTCTAGGTTGCTTCTCTTCTTGGTTGGTTTCCACCCATTGCTTCTTGTCCTGCCTTCAGGTGCTTTGGAGAATAGCTGGACTCCCTCTTCTTTGTAGCAACCCCTGAGATATTGGAACAATTCTATCATGTCACCCCTAGTCCTTATCTTCATTAAGCTAGACAGATGCTGGCTTCTACAATTTTGATACTAGTTTGCAAAAGGGATACCATCTGACAAAAACATGTTATTTCTCAAGATACCCTGGTAAATATATAATAAGCAACAAAGCTAGTGTTTTTTCTCTGGTGAGACCAGTCTATCAAGGCAACCTGTTCTATCCAATTATGGGACAGGGCTTACTGCTTCTGTTTTCTCTTCTATTCATTTCTTTGTTGATGAAATATACACTTAACACAACAAAGCTAGCATTAACCTTAATCATATATAATATGATTATATATGTTCATATATAATCAACATATTTTGTATATACAGTTGATGCTGAAATGCATTCCAGTTAAAGTAGTCTGAAGATTGTGTTTGAATGTGTACACACACACACACACACACACACACACACAAGGAGGAGGAGTAAGATATTGAAGGTTAGAATGTTTGTTAAAAAAAGTGAACAGAATTTTGTTCCACATTATTTCAGCTACATTGTAACACTTAACAAGAAACTCTGTCCCCTTCTCCATCTCCATTGCTGGGCAATCCCATGTGAAGAAGGGAGCTAACAGAGAGGGGGAAAGTGCGAGGTAGCTTCTTCTGGGACGAGGGGACCCAGGACATGTCTGGGTCTGGCTCACCCAGCTTCCTTCCTTTCGCAGCCAGCTTTTTGGGGGGCATTTTTAGGGTGTTTTTCGAGCCAATTTTGGCCTGAAAAATGGCCTGAAAAATATATGTATGTATGTGTGTGTATATGTATATATATGATTTGTAGTATTAGCAAACAAATGTTGATGAAAGAACTGTAGTGTTTTTAATTGAGGTCAATCAACTACTATAATATTCATTTGTTTGTTCATTCAATTTCTAGAGTTGGATGTGGTTACTTTTGATTGGTTTGTGGAGGATGATGTAGATTGGATGGCTTTTTTGAGACCCTGTTGGCTGAGGTTGTGTTTCAGCTTTTGTGTGTAACGACCTGGGTAATGGGCTGTACAATAGAACTCAGAAGGTCATCACACAGCCCATTACCCAGGTCGTTACAACACAAAAGGCTGAGAGACACAAGCCAGCACCTCAGCCACACAGGGTCTCAGGAAAAAGCCATCCAATCTGCATACATCAACTCCAACAAACCAATCAAAAGTAACAACACATCCAACTCTAGAGTTTAAAAGGAAAAACAGCCACGATCACACACTTCTCCCAGGAGAACGAAGCTGAAGACACCAGCCTGAAGATGACGGATGAGATTTCGTCGAAACGTTGCCAAGGTATTCTCAACCTTACACGGACAAGACCCGAATACACCAAGACCTACATACCTTTACCCGTGAAAATCTACGAAAACAAATATATATATATATATATATATATATATATATATATATATATATATATATATTTCTCCATGAGTTCTGTTAGAACCTTGAAAGCTTCAGTGCTTGCTTGCAAGTGGTTTATGAGTGTTTCTACTTCTTTACCCACTGCTAACCAGGGCTGTGTGCTGCATACATTCCAGTCACGTATTTTTCTGCACCACTCACATAGAAAGCAAAAGAATTGCAGGGTCCAGATGCCTTGAGAACCTGCCTTGAGTACAGCAAGTGAGTATAAGCCAAACGTGAGTATTTTTGTAACAATGGTGAACCCCAAATCCAGGATATAGTTCATCAAACCTACCTGTAATTAGATGGAAGTCTGGCTACTGATTTTATTGTATTTTACAACATAGCACATTTCTTCTTGTGGAAAGCTTTTTTTCCCAATTATTTTTCTCTGTCCCTGTTTTCTCTTTGCATTTCATTTTCCAAAGTAAATATTCTGTAGCAATTTTTCAGGTTTTTTCATTTTTGTGTCTTCTTTGTTTTGAATATGTTTTTCTCAGTTGTAGTATCTTTTGGTATTTCCCTTTTGCACATTTTCCCTTTTGCTTGTTTTTATTTCTTTATTGTGAGTTTCAAAGCTACATTTATACTGAGTTTTGAACGTTTTAAGGCATAATTTGATAATGGGAGAATCTTTTTTTTCTTTCTTAGCCATGTTATCAATATTGTAGAAGAACAAGAAAGTTTTATCTTTCATGAATGTTGTCATAAGCTGATTTAGATAGCTTATTTCCATACACATTTATGCACACAATTTTGTGCCAGTTTTTATTCAGCATGATGACTTATGCCTTCTTAGCAATGCTGAATCCATCAAACCTCTTTTTTCACTTAGATTTTTGTTTTAAAAAGTTATTATATACTGTAAGTTGAACTTATACTTGATTTTTAAAAATGGATTTCAGGCACATTTAACAACTAGATTACACATCATGCCTCTTTTCATTTCTCCATTTCTGGCATAGAAGCTCTTTGTCAATAGATGACCATGAGTCTGCAAATTCCTACCATGGACCAATGGCTGCAAAAATTGATGGAGTTAGCAGAGATGACTAAACTGACTGTTTTGGTCAAAGAAAATAATATAGGTACTTTTGTTTCTACTTGGAATCTTTGTAATTGAGGTGGAAAAAATGAAAGTTTGATTTTGGGTTTTATTGATTAGATAGATTTGCTGTTATAGAAATGGCTAGTTTATGCTATTATGGAAAAGTAAAAAGTTGAGGTGAGATGTTAATGCCTTATTCTACTGCACCAGAGGAAGTTGGAAGTCTACACCTTTCTCCCACCTTCTTTTCTACATTTCACTCTTCCCCTTTCCCTCCCTTTTGTTCCCTACTATTTGCTTTTGTATTTTTGTACTTTATATTATAAGCTAATAAAACTGTTAAAGCCAGAACAGATGACCATGAGCCTATAAATGCCATAACCAAAGTTGAGCAAAGACAACTATGTGGAATTCCAGATGGGAAAGAAGATGAATCCCATTGGAAAGCCTCACTGTCAAAATCTGATTTTAGACAATGCAAGGCTGCTGATAGTAAGTAAATCTTAATCTAGTAGAATACCAAGTCATGCAGACTTGGATGAGGTAATTGTGCCAAGTACTCAGCTGTCAATTGGCTTTCATGAGTTGGAGAGCATACTGTGAAGCAGAATATGAGGACAGGCACTGCCACTTCAATCCTGTTTCCTCAAAATCAACACACCAAATTCTGGTTTCAAATGATGTCAAGCACATTCCCAGAACTGTCTGAGGTATTTCTGCATCATGGCTTTTTTAAATGAGGTGTTGTAGAAAGTGAACAAATTCTGTTTTCTGACCGTAATTAAAATTGATTGATTGATTGAATTTTGTTCTCTAAATATATCTGCTCCAGCTATATACATATATAGGAGCAGGAGGATCACATGCAGGTGTTCAATAGTTACAGGAATGTTTCTCAACCTTGGCAACTTTAAAAAGTGTGGACTTCAGCTTCCGGTAGTTGAAGCCCTCACATCTTAAAATTTACCGAGTTGAAAAATATTGACTTAGAACAGCCAACGGAGTTAATTCAAATTTTGTTTCTCCTAATTAGTGAACCCATTGCTTTTCAGATCAAGGATAGGCATGTTCAATTCAGAGAAGTGGATTGTAGAGTATTGTAAACCTTTTGGGAAAAAACCCTCTCTATGAATATGCATGGGTTTATAGACCACAGTGAAGACATAGTTCATATTTTTGTGGCAAGATATACATTGTGAGGACTATCTCTACCTTTACACTAGGAAGCTGCAGTGAGCTTTCCCTCCCACCCCAGAATAGAAATATAAATAGATCTAACTGTGCGTAATGCAGAAAAGTATACATTCATTATATTTGATGAACTTTATTATACTCATTCTACCATTAAATCTCAACAGGAAATGAAAAGATAATGCCAGCAATTCAGCCTCTCAGTGATTCTAAGATATATACAGGATAATCACCTAATTGCTAAATCCTTCTTTTTTGCATAGGCACATTTTTCTTTATACCTTGATTCTAAAATACAAATTGCATTGTTTAAATTCAAAACAAGGGTTGTCCTAAAGTTACTTCTGAGATTTGATGTGTGTATAAATACTAATCACTTTACAAGAACATATCAATATGGCAATACATCAGGTGAGGGTCTTGTGAGGGGTCAGGTGTGGGTCACTTCAGGTGAGGATTTTGTGATGGGAAGGTCACATCAGGTGAGGGTCATTGGGAGATGAAGTGCCAGTTTTGGTGTGGGGGTGGTGGCCGTGGGTTGGTTGAAGGTTGGCACTGTTGCTGGTTGGTTGTGTGGTTGATTTGAATTCTCAGGGGTTTGTAGGCTGGTTGTAAGTCAATGTGTCTGTTGATGGAATTGCTTGTGGGGTGCCAGGTTTCAATAAACTGGTGAGTGTGGTGGGTGGTAGCATGGCCAATGATTCTTGTATTCTTGCATTCTGAACCACAGCTTTAAAAATCTTCGGAGCAGTGCTTATTTTCTTGAACCACTGTCTTGTAACATTCTTCTTTAATGATTTCTGGGAGAGCTAATTCTAAGAATGAGATGGAGATGATTTCTGTCTCCATTTACTGATGCATTTAGCTGTCATGATCAACTGATAAGAGTCTAGGTATCTGCTATTAAGACAGACTTATTGTACATGTAAATAGATTTAGAATGCACATATATTGCTGCAAATGGCATGCCAGAACCTTAAAACAAGCCTGAAGGGTTGTAGATAATGTGATTTCTTCTTAATGTCCAGGAGCAGGCACCATGACTACTTCTGAATTGAGCACTAATGTTCAGTCCTAAGAAGCTAGTATTCTTGAAATCTTTAAAAATGTAAACAACATTAAAATGTATATATCAAGTACCCATATGTATGGCATTAGAGCAAACATTCAAAATATTGACAAAGCATAAAAAAAATTGGTAAATGATCCAACATTTCTAAACAATTTTAATTAAGCTGCAGGGAGGAAAAAACCCTGTTCTGCGTAACACAATGGCTCTTTTACCAAAATGTTCTATATTTGTTTTCAATTCTGCACACAAATTCTGTGCGCATCAATCTGAATCAAGCTGATCTGGAGGAAGAATTGAGAAGAATGTCATATGACTCAGTTCAAGATTCAAGCATTTAGATTTAGGTCACTTAAAGATTTAATATTTGATTTAAAAAAAAGATTGTCCAGGTCCATGGTTTAAAATAGGGAAGCATCAAAATGCCTGCAATGGTTTGTTTTTTTGTTTTTGACAGAATATGATGAAATAGCAGGGATAGTAGAACTTTAGAAGACATGAAGCCTGCAAGTTTTTTTAGCTCAGTAACTTCAAGGTTTTTATCATGAAGCAATATTTATTTATTTTATTTATTTATTTTATTGGATTTATATGCCACTCCATCTCTGGGGGACTGGGGGCGGCTTATACAGAAATATATAAACAATAAATACAACATTAATCAAATTATCTAATCCAATTATAATAAAATCTAATTAAAATACCCTTAAATTAAAATTCCCAACCCTGTTCAGTCCAGGCCGGCCTGTGCAAACAGCCAAGTCTTGAGATCCCGGTGGAAGGAGCGCAAGGCCGGGGCCAAATGCAGCTCTAGAGGTAGCTGATTCCAAAGGGTGAAGCCCCACAGAGAAGGCTCCCCCAGGGGACCACCAACCGACATTGTCTGGCTGGCGGCACCCCAGGAGGGCCTGCCTGTGGGACCGTTACTGGGCGATTGGACCTCAATGCTGGTACTGATTGGACCTCGATGCTTGAAATATCTCCAACACTTTTAAGATGGAAATAGCAAAGTTCAAATAGAAGAGAATATCTTTTAGCTCAGAGTTCAACATGGTGCTTTCTGAACTTGGTTGTTTGCTTGCAGATGTTTCATTACCTGACTGGGCAACATCATCAGTGCTAGTGAGGATGGAGTCTGTTCCTGTTTTTATACAGTAGCTTGCTCTGCAAGTTTCACTAGCTACTGTGAAGGTGTTGAAAGTGAAACCAAAGCAGTGTTAACCTTGCCAACTCTGAAGAACTGTGATAGGCAGTGTTTAAAGACATAATAAATCTTCCTCGGCCACTGAGATGTGTCCATGTCACAGGCAGCATCTTTTAACATTCTCCATCTGTGGAAGTAAAGTTGCAATATTGTGTGTTTTCTATACTAACCACAGAACCAGGAAGAGCCATCAAATAGAGCTCTGTGTATGTGTTTCGAAGCAAGCTGATTTCATTTTGCTAAATTGAAGACATCAGTTTGCAAACCAGTTTTGCTTAGGTCAAAACTTCTCCCACTTTGAACTTTGGCTCACTTCTATTACATAAACAGAAATCTTCTTAACTGAAACAAAGATTTTCTATCTCCAGAAGAAAGCTTTTAAAGAGACCATATCAATTTAAGTTAACTAGTGGAGACAGTGAAAAGAAAATCCTCTTTGTCTAGATGAACACATATTTACTGATTAGAAGCCTGTAATAATTGTCACTATATTTTTTTTAAATACAAAACTCTTAAAAGTTTACCCAAACATATTCTTCACTTAAATCTTTTATAATTTAAAGATTTTTTATTTGCGTTGGACCGATATTTATTTATTTGCTGTTCATTTATTTAATTTAATTTAATTATATTTTATTTAGTTACTTAATTTATTTATTTATTTATTATATTTATTTATTTATTTATTTATGTTCAAATTTCTATAGCTGTCCAACTCAACCAAGTGATTCTAAATGGCTTCTAATTCTATACTTAAAACAATTTTAAAAATAAAATAAAAACATCTACAAAATAACAAAACCTAGCTGAAAACAATTACTTTACATTCACTGTGCTTTTACCACGTCATTAGCAGAAGTGAAGTTTATTTCCAACAGTATCATAACTTTTAAATATGTGCAGTTGGTTGCACAGTCATCCAGATGTTTAGAGTGGATTTGGCATTTTTATCTACAGATTGAGGTTCTTCCAGGACCTGAGGGAAGGAGGTGATGTTTGATGGTGTTAAAGCTACCGTTGCAGGATGTAAGCCAATTGTAGTAAAGCTGCCTTTTGTAATTGACTGGTGGTGACTTTGTCAATGTCAACAGTATTCAAGTGGTGTTCCATGTAAATAATCTTCATTTAAACCTTATTATATAATTATTCTACACTGTGTATGAAAGGGCAATACAATGAAACACAAATAGGACTAAGTTTTAATTTTGCTGTGGCAGAATTCATCAATGGCTACATTTTCACTGCAAGCATTTCTGCAAAGGCGATGTCTTCAGGTTTTAATGATCAATTACATCATTAGGACAAGGAAGCTCCAGGGCTCAATACTTTACCACCTTCAGATGAACTGCCAGTGGGTGCAATGGACCTCAGCTTGATGGAGATAGTGCTGCCACAATTACCTAATTTCTAGCCATTTCTGTCTTAGAGCATTGTGATGGATTACAAGTGTCATTTCCATCAAAAGGATCTGAAGGTGGCCATTGCTCAGAACACAACCATATGATTATTGCCGAAGGTAGGCACTTGAATCATATATTGCTTTTAATTTATTGACTCTACAAGCTTTGTCACACATGTGCAGAAATGCTCAGACACATAGACAGCTGGGCTCAGTGTTCCCAAATCAGACATCAAAGGCAAGAAGCATGTAGTAATTTTAAACCTGAATGTAGCAATGTAAGCATTATGTTAACTGTTTTTAGATCAACATGAGATATAAACATAATATAAGCATTTCATTATGCTGAACCAGAATTCAACAGAGACTGGATGAAATTTTAATAATAAAAAATTCTGCATAAGTTGGGGGATTGTTTATGATATGTAGAATGCTTTTATTTGATCTTTTCACCCCACCCGTCCCATCTCAGCAGGTGTAAAAGTAGATAGTCTCTTATGGTACCTTATTCCCAGGATAACAGATTGGAAAAAAAAGTTGACTGGTTCTTCCTCTCTACATTTCCTCTTAATAATCTCCCCTATGAGGGAGAAATTGGAGAATGATTGCAAGGGACTTGTGGGAGAATTTTTATAAATTCCAAATAATCGTAGAGCAAAGGTGACAAGAACTTTCATGTTGCTTCATGGCACAGGTGTCTAACTCATGGCA
>CM019148.1:76364668-76439686 GCA_009733165.1 Naja naja | reverse complement strand
CACAGTGAAGACATAGTTCATATTTTTGTGGCAAGATATACATTGTGAGGACTATCTCTACCTTACACTAGGAAGCTGCAGTGAGCTTTTCCTCCCACCCCAGAATAGAAATATAAATAGATCTAACTGTGCGTAATGCAGAAAAGTATACATTCATTATATTTGATGAACTTTATTATACTCATTCTACCATTAAATCTCAACAGGAAATGAAAAGATAATGCCAGCAATTCAGCCTCTCAGTGATTCTAAGATATATATAGGATAATCACCCACTAAATCCTTCTTTTTGCATAGGCATTTTTCTTTATACCTTGATTCTAAAATACAAGTTGCATTGTTTAAATTCAAAACAAGGGTTGTCCTAAAGTTACTTCTGAGATTTGATGTGTGTATAAATACTAATCACTTTACAAGAACATATCGATATGGCAATACATCAGGTGAGGGTCTTGTGAGGGGTCAGGTGTGGGTCACTTCAGGTGAGGATTTTTTGGGAAGGTCACATCAGGTGAGGTCATTGGGAGATGAAGTGCCAGTTTTGGTGGGGGTGGTCCGTGGGTTGGTTGAAGGTTGGCACTGTTGCTGGTTGGTTGTGTGGTTGATTTGAATTTTCAGGGTTTGTAGGCTGGTTGTAAGTCAATGTGTCTGTTGATGGAATTGCTTGTGGGGTGCCAGGTTTCAATAAACTGGTGAGTGTGGTGGGTGGTAGCATGGCCAATGATTCTTGTATTCTTGCATTCTGAACCACAGCTTTAAAATCTTCGAGCAGTGCTTATTTTCTTGAACCACTGTCTTGTAACATTCTTCTTTAATGATTTCTGGGAGAGCTAATTCTAAGAATGAGATGGAGATGATTTCTGCATTTACTGATGCATTTCAGCTGATCAACTGATAAGAGTCTAGGTATCTGCTATTAAGACAGACTTATTGTACATGTAAATAGATTTAGAATGCATATATTGCTGCAAATGGCATGCCAGAACCTTAAAACAAGCCTGAAGGGTTGTAGATAATGTGATTTCTTCTTAATGTCCAGGAGCAGGCACCATGACTACTTCTGAATTGAGCACAATGTTCAGTCCTAAGAAGCTAGTATTCTTGAAATTTTTAAATGTAAACAACATTAAAATGTATATATCTACCCATATGTATGGCATTAGAGCAAACATTCAAAATATTGACAAAGCATAAAAAAAATTGGTAAATGATCCAACATTTCTAAACAATTTTAATTAAGCTGCAGGGAGGAAAAACCCTGTCTCTGCAATACACAATGGCTCTTTTACCAAAATGTTCTATATTTTTTTCAATTCTGCACACAAATTTTTGCAGCATCAATCTGAATCAAGCTGATCTGGAGGAAGAATTGAGAAGAATGTCATATGACTCAGTTCAAGATTCAAGCATCACTTAAAGATTTAATATTTGATTTAAAAAAAGATTGTCCAGGTCCATGGTTTAAAATAGGGAAGCATCAAAATGCCTGCAATGGTTTGTTTTTTTTTTTGACAGAATATGATGAAATAGCAGGGATAGTAGAACTTTAGAAGACATGAAGCCTGCAAGTTTTTAGCTCAGTAACTTCAAGGTTTTATCATGAAGCAATATTTATTTATTTATTTATTTATTTTATTGGATTTATATGCCACTCCATCTCTGGGGGGACTGGGGGCAGCTTACACAGAAATATATAAACAATAAATACAACATTAATCAAATTATCTAATCCAATTATAATAAAATCTAATTAAAATACCCTTAAATTAAAATTCCCAACCCTGTTCAGTCCAGGCCGGCCTGCGCAAACAGCCAAGTCTTGAGATCCCGGTGGAAGGAGCGCAGGTCCGGGGCCAAATGCAGCTCTAGAGGTAGCTGATTCCAAAGGGGCCCCACAGAAGGCCCTCCCCAGGGGACCACCAACCGACATTGTCTGGCTGACGGCACCCCCAGGAGGGCCTGCCTGTGGGACCGTACTGGGCGATTGGACCTCAATGCTGGTATTGATTGGACCTCGATGCTTGAAATATCCCCAACACTTTTAAGATGGAAATAGCAAAAGTTCAAATAGAAGAGAATATCTTTAGCTCAGAGTTCAACATGGTGCTTTCTGAACTTGGTTGTTTGCTTGCAGATGTTTCATTACCTGACTGGGCAACATCATCAGTGCTAGTGAGGATGGAGTCTGTTCCCTGTTTTTATACAGTAGCTTGCTCTGCAAGTTTCACTAGCTACTGTGAAGGTGTTGAAAGTGAAACCCAAAGCAGTGTTAACCTTGCCAACTCTGAAGAACTGTGATAGGCAGTGTTTAAAGACATAATAAATCTTCCTCAGCCACTGAGATGTGTCCATGTCACAGGCAGCATCTTTTAACATTCTCCATCTGTGGAAGTAAAGTTGCAATATTGTGTGTTTTCTATACTAACCACAGAACCAGGAAGAGAGCCATCAAAATAGAGCTCTGTGTATGTGTTTCGAAGCAAGCTGATTTCATTTGCTAAATTGAAGACATCAGTTTGCAAACCAGTTTTGCTTAGGTCAAAATTTCTCCCACTTTGAACTTTGCTCACTTCTATTACATAAACAGAAATCTTCTTAACTGAAACAAAGATTTTCTATCTCCAGAAGAAAGCTTTTAAAGAGACCATATCAATTTAAGTTAACTAGTGGAGACAGTGAAAAGAAAATCCTCTTTGTCTAGATGAACACATATTTACTGATTAGAAGCCTGTAATAATTGTCACTATATTTTTTAAATACAAAACTCTTAAAAGTTTACCCAAACATATTCTTCACTTAAATCTTTTATAATTTAAAGATTTTTTTATTTGCGTTTGGGACGATATTTATTTATTTGCTGTTCATTTATTTAATTTAATTTAATTATATTTTATTTAGTTACTTAATTATCATTTATTTATTTATTTATTTATTTATTTATTTATTTATTTATGTTCAATTTCTATAGCTGTCCAACTCAACCAAGTGATTCTAAATGGCTTCTAATTCTATACTTAAAACAATTTTAAAAAATAAAATAAAAACATCTACAAAATAACAAAACCTAGCTGAAAACAATTACTTTACATTCACTGTGCTTTTACCACATCATTAGCAGAAGTGAAGTTTATTTCCCAACAGTATCATAACTTTTTAAATATGTGCAGTTGGTTGCACAGTCATCCAGATGTTTAGAGTGGATTTGGCATTTTTATCTACAGATTGAGTTCTTCCAAAGGACCTGAGGGAAGGAGGTGATGTTTGATGGTGTTAAAGCTACCGTTGCAGGATGTAAACCAATTGTAGTAAAGCTGCCTTTTGTAATTGACTGGTGGTGACTTTGTCAATGTCAACAGTATTCAAGTGGTGTTCCATGTAAATAATCTTCATTTAAACCTTATTATATAATTATTCTACACTGTGTATGAAAGAGCAATACAATGAAACACAAATAGGACTGAGTTTTAATTTTGCTGTGGCAGAATTCATCAATGGCTACATTTTCACTGCAAGCATTTCTGCAAAGGCGATGTCTTCAGGTTTTAATGATCAATTACATCATTAGGACAAGGAAGCTCCAGGGCTCAATACTTTACCACCTTCAGATGAACTGCCAGTGGGTGCAATGGACCTCAGCTTGATGGAGATAGTGCTGCCACAATTACCTAATTTCTAGCCATTTCTGTCTTAGAGCATTGTGATGGATTACAAGTGTCATTTCCATCAAAAAGGATCTGAAGGTGGCCATTGCTCAGAACACAACCATATGATTATTGCCGAAGGTAGGCACTTGAATCATATATTGCTTTTAATTTATTGACTCTACAAGCTTTGTCACACATGTGCAGAAATGCTCAGACACATAGACAGCTGGGCTCAGTGTTCCCAAATCAGACATCAAAGGCAAGAAGCATGTAGTAATTTTAAACCTGAATGTAGCAATGTAAGCATTATGTTAACTGTTTTTAGATCAACATGAGATATAAACATAATATAAGCATTTCATTATGCTGAACCAGAATTCAACAGAGACTGGGTGAAATTTTAATGATAAAAAATTCTGCATAAGTTGGGGGATTGTTTATGATATGTAGAATGCTTTTATTTGATCTTTTCACCCCACCCGTCCCATCTCAGCAGGTGTAAAAGTAGATAGTCTCTTATGGCACCTTATTCCCAGGATTAGAGATTGGAAAAAAAGTTGACTAGTTCTTCCTCTCTACATTTCCTTTTAATAATCTCCCCTATGAGGGAGAAATTGGAGAATGATTGCAAGGGACTTGTGGGAGAATTTTTATAAATTCCAAATAATCATAGAGCAAAGCTGACAAAAAACTTTCATGTTGCTTCATGGCACAGGTGTCTAACTCATGGCATCATGTTGTCATGTGACATATTGTGACTGTTTTCCCCTTCACCAAACCAGGGGTAGGCGTGGCTAGCATGCGATGCATCCAGCCAGTGGTGGGATTCAAAAAAATTTACTACCAGTTCTGTGGGCGTGGCTTGGTGCATGTGGCTTGGTGAGCATGGCTTGGTGGGCATTGCTGGGGAAGAATACTGTAAAATCTCCATTCCCTCCCCACTCCACTAACCTAATTTCCAGCTCTGTTCTCCTGTGCAGGGCAACAAAAGAAGACCCAGCTGATCAGCTGGGACTCAGGAGATAGCGAATAGATGGGAGCAGGGCCAGTCAGAGGTGGTATTTGCCGGTTCTCTGAACTACTCAAAATGTCCACTACCAGTTCTCCAAAACTGGTCAGAACCAGTTTGCACCTCTGCATCCGGCCCAGGGGCTGCAAGTTTGACACCCCTGCATGGGGACTGTGATCCAAGGTTATTCTAAAAGACAAATTTACATACATGCTAGTATGTTTATGATATTGGACATCATATTTATTTATATCTTATTAGGAACAAACAACATTTGGAAAAAGACAACTTTCACCTTTGACTAGATACCACAAATTTCCTTTTTTTTCCTGGGAAGTCACCAGAAAAAAAAAGTTTATATGCATCCTATCGATTATTCTCCTCCCTTCCAATTCATTGTTTATGTATGACTTTGCCTTTACAATATTCAACAATATTTATTTATTTATTTATTAATGGGACTTCTATGCCGCCCCATCTCCGAAGACTCGACTGACAAATAAAACAACAACAACAATAAATAATTAAAAACAGATTAAACTAAATAAGCCCCAATGCAATTACAAATACAACAAATAAAAACCATTCCACCCCAAAAAATCACAACCCGGATTGGTTAAACAACCAGGTCTTCAGATCATGGCAGAAGGTGCGGAGGTCAGGGGCCAGATGGAGCTCCAGGGAAGTTGGTTCCAGAGGTCCGATAGAATAGGCTCGTCGTCGGGGGACCGCCAGCCGCACTGGCCAGCTGGCGGACCCCAAGGAGTCCTTGCCTATGTGCGACAGGGGTTGGAACTCGATGTCGGCAGGAGTCGCCTTAAATATTGAGGACCCATGTCATGAAGGACTTTGCATGTTGAAACTGAAACCTTGAATCTCACCCAGAGTGCAACCGGCAACCAATGGAGGCAGCGCAGGAGGGGGGTAACATGGGAGAACTGGAAACTCCCATCACCACCTGCGCCCGCATTCTGCACCCCCTGCAATCTCCGGATGGTATGCAAGGGCAGTCCTAAATAGAGAGCGTTGCAGTAGTCGAGTCTGGAGGTAACAAGGGCATGAGTAACCGTGCACAGGGTGTCTCGGTCCAGAAAAGGGCGTAGCTGGTGAACCAGACGGAGCTGGGCAAAGGCCCCCTGGCGACGGCCCCACCTGCTCCTCCAGCCAGAGCCAAACATCCAGGAGGACCCCAGATTCCCGCCCTATCCACAGGGGCAATACCACTCCCTATGGCCAAAGATGGACACTCCAAACTGGGCTGAGATGCCGGTATGCACAGCCACTCAGTCTTGGCTGGGTTGAGATGAAGCATGTTTCCATTCATCCAGATCCGCACACATCCAAACACTGGGTCATCAGGGAGAGGGCATCACTGATCTGGTTTGGGGTGGAAATGTACAGCTGGGTGTCATCAGCATACTGGTGGAAACTCACCCAAAACCATGGATGATCTCACCCAGCAGCTTCATATAGATGTTAAATAGCAGGGGAGAGAGGACCGACCCTGAGGGACCCCACAAGAGAGCACCCTTGAGGTAGACCTCTGTCCCCTGCCAACACCGACTGATCACCGAGAGGTAGGAGGTGAACCACCAAGTACAGTGCCCCTATACCCAACCCCTCGAGGCACTGCAGAAGATACCATGGTTGATGGTATCAAAGCTGCTGAGAGGTCTAATAGGACCAGGACAGAGGAAAACCCCTGTCCCGAGCCCTCCAGAGATCATCCATCAGTGGACCAATGCCGCTCCCTGAAACCAGGCCGGAAGCCTGATTGATACGATCCAGGTAGTCCGCTTCATCCAGGAAAAGTGGAAACTGCTGAGCCACCACACTCCTCAACAACCTAAAAACAAAGGTTGGAGACTGGATGAAAGTTGCTCCAACACGGTTGAGTCCAGGGCAGGTTTCTTCAGAAGGGGTCTCACCACCGCCTTCAAGGCGAGGGGAAAACACCCTCCCTTAGTGAAGCATTGACAACTGCCCGGAGCCACCGAGGTGGCCTCCCTGGTGGCATAAGCCAGCCAGGAAGGGCATGGGTCCAACAAACATGTGGTGGAGCTCAGACACCGCATAATCCCATCCACTTCATCCTCGGAAACAGAATCGAACTCATCCCAGATCATACTGGTCAGACTACCTGTATCCCGTTCCTCAGACCACTGCAAATCAGAGGACAACCCGCCCTGAATTCGAGCGATCTTATCCAACAGATATTGACCAAACTCCTCAGCCCTGCCCCAACGGTCCACCCCCTCCCCTACACGAAGGAGAGAGCAGGTTACCTGAAACAGGGCGGCTGGGCAGTTATCTGCGGACACTATGAGAGCGGAGAGATAAGACCTTCTCGCCACCCTCATAGCTACCAGGTAAGTCCTAATATAGGCTCTTAGCTGGGCTCGATCCGCCTGGGAGCAGGTGGACCTCCACCTGCTCTCTAAGCCCCTCTGACGGCGTTTCATCTCCCAGAGCTCCTCTGAATACCAAGGAGCCATCCGGGATCCACGACATGTGAGGGGTCGCATGGGGACAACTCTGTCGAGAGCATCCGACGCGGCCTGTTGCCAAGCAGCTGCCAGATCCTTGACAGAGCTGTGGGCAAGGGAAGAGGGAAGAAACCCCAGCTCCGCCGAGAACCTCCCGGGTCCATAAGGCGCCTGGGGCGGAACCATCTAAGCGGCTCCTCATCCCAGCAGTGGAGGGTGGCCTGTTGGAAGACCAGCCATAGGAGATAGTGATCAGACCATGGAACGGGCAAAGCAATACCTTGTTCTCTCTGTGGAAGGCTCTCTAAATAGCTTCTAACTTGTTTTATATGTGTTGTAGGATGGCTTCAGTTACATCTGCTATTATCTGCTAATCCTGGGTTCTTATACTATGTTGTTAGAAAAACTAAAGTAGACCAAGGAACTGGGCTGTCACAGGGTGTAGCTATGGTCTCAAGCTGATTTTCTTTTCTTTTTCTTTTAAACTTGGAGCCATCTCAGCAGAGTAGTTCATTCTTTTATCTTCTATGAAAGAAGCTTTCCTATGAGATTCAGATAGATAATAAGCCAGCAGGGAGACCCTATGGATCCTAAGCAGATACATTTATTTTTTAAATTTATTTTTATTTTTAATATAAATATAAATAGAAAGAGCAATATATTCAATATCCATATATATCCATATAAACAGTGTGTTGTCTGTTAACTTGCTACTGTGGCCAAAACACCATGGCCAACTTGCCACGGGACAACTTGCCACAGGACAAAAGTTACAGAATATAAAAAAAATGTTGGAATAGAATAATTTAAGAAATGATGTAAAAGGAGGGACAAAATGACAAGTTGGCCATGACAAGTTAGCCATAGCTAGTTGTCCTATTCTGCCCAATGCTCTGCATAGCAACTGCAACAGGGAGAGTCAGGATTGCATGGGTAACTTGCTTAATGATAGCAACAAGTTATATTTGTAATTCTGGGCTCAATTGTGGTCATAAGTTGAGGACTATCTGAACAGCCTTCTCCTTTTTCTCTCTTTCTCTTTCTTTCCTCTTGCTTCTTTTATGCAACTTATAGCACATTTCTAAAATACTTAATTCAGAAATGTTCCCTTGAAAATGGTAAGAATATTCCTAGAAATATACCAGTGGTGCTATTGGTATGTTCTTTCTGATAATACACTTCATCTGAGTAAACTCAAATTATATCAGAGAATAGCATCACCATATGAAGGTGTTGATGCTTTTGATAACAGCTCTTGGAAAAGATCACGTCTGAAATTGCTCTAACATTTCATGCCTCATCTGAGACAACACAAACAATTTTAACAACTTTCTGCTCAAGAGTAATCTATCCCCTTTTGCTTTTGTGTCTTATGAAAATAAAATTACGGGACATCCGGTTTGAGTGGCTTCGAGGACAGACGCGAAATCTGCGATTGTCTCTGGGTTACTAAGAAGGGGGGGTTAAAACTGTCGGTGGGGTGGAGGAGAGCTGCATCTCTCCCCCCCAGTCGATTTTTCCCTTCCCCAAAGGCGGCAAAGCGGTGGTCAGAAATGGCCACCCTGAAGAAGTGCTCAAGCAGACAAGAATGTGCAGGAGGAAGTAGCTGGGAGAAAGTGTAGCGGACCGGGCTGGATTTGGAAAACATCTACTTGAAGTGTCCTAAGGTGAATAGTAACTTTTGTTTTAAAAAGAAAGGTTTTTAAAGAAGCGGTGCTAGAAAGTAAAAAGTCAGACTTTTTATTTTTTTTCCTTCTTTGATGTAGACAGCTTGGAAAGATAAGAGAAAAAGACAAGCCTATGAGATGGTTATTAACTTGCTTGGATACTAAGATTAATAGGCTTTTTATAAGCTGAAAATAAAGTGCCAAGTGAAGAAGAATTTTTGGAATTTTAAACAACTTTGTATATAAAGAAGAAAGGAAGCAGATAGAGGAAGAGGAAAAAAAAAAAAGTGAAAGTAGGGTGTTGTCTGGAACTGAGGATACCACCCGGACTTAAAAGGATTAAGAGTGGATTTGTAACATCATTTGGAAAAAGACACATTACAATTGAAACATTGTTGCATCCTCAGAGAAGCGAAAGGAGCAAAGAAGTAAAAGATAACCTTGGATATTTAGAGGATTTTGGCTTTTTGCACAGTGGATTTTAACTGGACTAAAACTAACTGGGGGTTGTTTTAAAAGGAAAACTTCTCTCAAGAATGTCATCATCTCCGGAAGAAGTTAAAACGCTACTTATACAAATTAAAGAAGAGTTACAATGGGTAAAAATGGAGGTCCTGAAATATATAAAACAACAGGAAATGTCAGCTGAGCAAGAAGGGCGGAACAAAGAAGAGGATGCCATCTTAAAGGATCCAAAATGGCTGTAATTAAGAAAAGCATAAGAGGAAAAAGGGGAAAAGAGAGACGAGAGCTAAGAATTTAAAACTTGAATTAACATTTAAAAAGCTTGATTTTAATGTTATAAGGAGCCAAAGGATAGGACATCTGAAGGGGAAACCAGGTAGGAAAGGGAATAGAAAGAATAGAAAGGGAAGGGAGAGAAGAAAGGGGGTGGAGTACAAAAGAAAGTTATAAATGGAAGCAAGATATACAGAAGCAAGAGAAATATACTAAGTATAAAGAATTTATTTATCTAGGGGGATATCAAGATAATGGTTAATGCAATTAGATTAGGGTGACTTAAAGGAACTTGTAAGAGTATCTGAGATATATGATTATATTAGAAATGAAATTTAGAGCTTTTCTTGTTTTGTCTTTTTTTTCTAGATGATATGGATTTAATATGGGACTAAAATGGAAATATTTTGAATAGAATCAAATTTGAATAGAAAGAATCACCTTTATTATAATTGTTATAATGGTTATATATATTCACAATTTCATTGTTTTTCACTATAAAGGCTTAATAGAGATAATGATTTTGAAGGAGATTGTTTAAATAATAGTTGGTAAAAAAGATGGGGTGCTATCCTCAGATGTAATAATTAAGGGCAAAAGATGTTTTTTAAGAAGTATGATATTGTAAACATGATAGACAAAAGTGTTTTAATAATTGTTTGGAAAAATGTCGGGGGAAAAATAAAGGGACATAGTACAAATGGTTATGATAAATGAGATAGAATATAAAAAATGAGTGAAAGTGAAAATGAGTGAAACTGAAATTTAGTCGCAAAGAGAAGACAGGGTTTGGTAGCACACTGTTCTCAAAAAAAGATTTTTTTGTTTTTTGTGTTTAGTATATTTGTTAGTATGTGTCTGTCCGCTGGGAATAGCCCTGAAGTAATAATATGAAGGGATATAAGATACATTAATTTAAAAATACGGAATATGTTATATATGAGAGTATATAAAAACAATCTATAGATGAGAATGGAAAAGATGTATAAGGAGTTTTGAGTTACCGGAATATTATGTTTTCCTTTGTGTATGTTTGTTGTAAAATAATAAAACTTTTAAAAAAAAGAAAATAAAATCACAACACCACTTTTCCATGTCCCCTCATTTATATATAATTTAATGGAGTCACTTAAAAAACTAAATACATGTTCATTTATCAAACTTGCTTTTTTTCTATAGTTTTGACTGTCTAGGTTAGTATATTAGCAGTGGGCATAAAATATTGAACAAACAACCACAATAGCAAAAATTTCCTCCAGCTAATTCAATCATTTTTGAAACAAGATCTGGATTTAGTATAATCCATTTGGCCTCATGTATGCACATAAAATAATAAAGTCTTAGCAAAAATTTGATTCATCTTGCCTCTTACATGCATTCAGTACAAAAGGTATCATAAAAGCCTTGAAAATACAGTGAAGAGATGAAAGGTAGAGAGAAGAATACTAACAGATAATTAGCAGCAAGCTTGTAGAATTAGAAGGATAAGAGACTGCTTCACATCAAAGTAGATCATTGGTTCACCTGGCTAAGAATCATTTGTACCGTGAGTATTTTTTATGTCATGGGGTGCACTCTCTTAGGGGTAATTAAAAAAAGGAACATTTAGCTTTCAAAACTGAAAGAAAATATGAGTAGAACCAAAACTAAGAGAGGGGAGCCATTGACCCTCAGTTTTTTGTCTCTCACATTCTCTTCTCCTTTCTGATATCTACTTTTCTCTAAGCAGCAGAGAAGGGATCTGAAGAACTTTCACTGAGGATTCAGGCAGATTTTTCAAAAAGTATTTTTGAGATTAGACGAAGGAAAATGATTGGAGTGGCAAATGAACTTTAATAATACATCAATATTTTTACTTAATAGGCAGGCAAAAAAAGTGGCAGTGACTTTTGACTCCCTGCACTTCCTCATTGATTCCTTGGAAGCTGGGAGGAAGTCACAAAAATGATCCTGTGATTGTGAGATTCTCTTCTAGATGATCACAGGATCTATTTTTATTGGGGGGGATTACATTTATATGCCACCTAAAATTCAGCTGTTACAATTTGAGCACAGAATTGGCTCAGCAATACCTTCCCTTAAGCCATTACTCCATTTTTACGGTCACTAATTGCTAACAAGCTAATTTCTAAGAGAGAAGGCTAGAAGCAACTTGAGCCTGGTGATTCAGCTCATTAATTTAAAGCTATCTTAGAGAGGCATTTACAAGAGGAAAATGACTGTTTAATAATACATCAATATTTATTTACTTAATAGGCAGGCAAAAAAAGTGGCAGTGACTTTTGACTCCCTGCTGGCTTCCTCATTGACTTCCTTGTGGAAGCTGGGAGGGAATGTCACAAAATCATGATCCTGTGATTGTGGAGATACTCTTCTAGATGATCACAGGATCTAACATTGGGGGAAAAAATGTCAGCCTAAAATTCAGTGTTAATTCTGATCACATTGGACTGCACTACCTTTCCCTTAAAGGAAGATCCAACGGATCACAAGCTTGACTAGACACAGCTAAGTAAAATAATTATGTGCTACTGAAGCAGAGAAGCCATTGCATAACTCAAAATAAGGTATAAGTCAGAACTAAGATTCATTTTGCAAGTAAATGACTGTTCTGGAATTTTCTTTCTTGGAATTTCCAAGAATTGGCTTGAAAAAAAGTTGCTATGTGAATTTCTTGACTTTGTGGGAAAGAGTAACTGAGCTAGATAAAGTAATTCATTAATTTTTCTTCAAGGCTGATGTTTATAATCATGTAATCCATAAAATTGAAAATGCCACTTTTGAGGTATTATGTGAACATGAGGGGTAAAGACAGAATTGACAGTATATCATTTCATTTGATTTTGGTCAAAGACCAAAGGCAAACGAAGAAACAATGTTACCCTTAACTAATATTATCCTCTAGAAAGAATATATTGCAATACAAATTCACAAATCAAATGTTAAAATTAGGGTTTCCACAGCAATGAAAACAGAATTTGGCAATGCTTCTTGAGATCTTGGACCATCTGTTATCTAAGAGAAGAGAATATTCATTTCTGAGGCCCCATAATTATGATTTAGTAATGCTTATTAGATTGACTCACCAGACAACATGGGGTGGCTGCTGGGGTGCTGCAGAGCTTTCTATTCCTTTTTAACATTCTTTTTTAACATCAGCATGAAATATATTCAGCTTTACATTTCCACCTCTGGAGCAGAGGTGGTATTCAGCAGGTTCACAGTCTTTTGAGTAATTCTACCACATCTGGAGATTTTACAGTATCCTTCCCTGCCACACCCACCAAGCCATGCCCACAGAACCGGTAGTAAAAAAAAATTGAATCCCACCACTGCTCTGGAGACCCAAGTGATGCTATGGCTGCCCTTCCATGATGCCTGGAGGTTGTAGGGACATGGATGGGGAATGTCCAGGGAAACAGGTTTCAACTGAACTCTGGTAGACAGACTGGCTGTGAATATGTAGAACTTCAGAATCCAGAAGTTTATCATCTTTAGTTCTGGATGGGGTGACACTACAGACAGACCTAGTGCACAAGCTGGGGGTTTTCCTAGGCTCACAACCGCTGCTCAACGAGTAGATGGCAGTCGTGGCTAAGAGAGCCTTCACACTACTTTGTGTGGTGCACTAATTGTGCCCTTTTCTGGAGCATGAGGTCCTGCACTCAATCACTTAACCCTGACCATGTCCCACTTGGATTATTGCAACATACTCTACATAGGGCTACACTAGAAGAGCATTTGGAAGCTATAATTGATCCAGAATGCAGCACCATGGACAGTTTTGGAGGCCCCTAGGGTGACAATGTAACACCACTATTATGCAGAATTTCCACTTCTATGTAAAGTTGAAGGTACTGTAAAAAATATTGTAACAGCATTGCAGTAACATTCATGCTAACTGGTTTTGCTTAATTTCATATTATAGCCATCATAATAAAAGTGAAATTTTGCAAATGTAAATTTTGCCCTCTTTTCCTTGTTATGCTTCACATGATTGTTGGGCTCTAATTCAATGACATCCTATGCTATTTGCCCAAGATCTATGTTTATTTTGAGGAAAAGCAGTATTGCAATATATGCCTATCCATTTTCTCCACAAATACATCCCTTTAATTTGGTAGGTCTTGATCTAGGGTATTAGGAAAAATCAGATCTCAGTCCTATTATTTGCTGTGGATTCAATCTTTTGGGTGGCGGGGGGACAAAGGAGGGAGAAAGCTGTTAAACAAGCACTGGGAAATACTTTTGTCTCCAATTTGGAAGGAATAACAGAATGCTTTCTCTTTGACAAAAGGCTAGTTGTCTTCTCCCTCATTTGAGGCCTTGGAACATTTTTTTCTAAGAAAGGCAAATATATGTTCCCAGGTGCCCATCTTTCCTATTCTGTGTGATTCTATTTACATCATTTACCCTTTAGAGAAAAAGTTATTAGTCTGCTTGTATCTAATGGAAATAAGGAATCTACTGAAAGCCCATATAACATTAGTTTTTCTTCCTCTGCAGCTTTCCACCTTAAAGGGTGATGATCAGTCAGAGCCAAGGGCAGTGAACTAATGAGAAAGAATCAACTCTTAATCCAATCATTTGTCTTTAACAGCACTCCGGTCTCAAGTCTGATACATTAGATATATAGCTAGAAGCTGTGAGAAGGCCCCTCAGGAACTTGGTTGAATGGCCTTGATTTGCATTTTATCTTTACATAAAGTCCCACTAGTACCTTTTACAAAATTTGGGGACAAAGATTTGGCCTCAAAAAATACGATTGTGCTACAAATAGTTCTCCTCTTTTAGTGCAGAACTGCCAGAGATGACCAATTAGACCCACATATGCAAATTTGAGTTAACTACTTTATTCTTGGAGTTAACTACTTTATTCTGTTCTGCCTATAATACAAGAATCTCCCTAGTCTGGCAGTCTATTTTTGGAAACAAATTGATAAGGCCCCAAGGAACTTGGGAATGGGGGTGTCAGTCCTAATCTTTTGTGGTTGCACAATGACTCCAAGCTAATTCCGTGTTCCTCCCTATGAGAAAAACATCCCAACAAGAACTTCTCAACTGAAGATTTTAATGTCATTTGGTACATATATACTGGTATGATACTCTTTTCAAATTCTGATAGAATGGATAACTATTCACAAATATTTGAAAATGTGCATCTGTCTAATTTATTCTTCCCAATAACTCATTTTTGTAGTTTTCCTAATTCTGTAAATACGTGTTTTTAAATGTACGAATATTTCAATACTCCCATGATTTCATAGCCACCTTACCTACATGTCTATTTTCGCCCATGATGCAATTCAAAAAAGTAGGGGAGTGGTATAGCTTCAGAGGAGAACAATGAGGATCGCCAATGAATGGAAAATGAACTCTATAGGAAGGGTATGCTTTATTTAAAAGAATCTTAGTAGCAAATTATTGGCAACAACATTATGGCATTATGATGTTATCTTGACAATGTTGTGACATATGCACTTGCATCAGACATTGACTTCATGGCACTTAGTCAATTTGTTGCAAGTATGGAAATGCAGCATTTCCATGACTGCATGTACAAATTGCATTTCTGCATTTCTGCAATTCGTTATGGATGCTGCTAGATTCAGTAGTTTCCTAAATTATACATTATACATTCATTGAAAGAAATTTGGAAGGATAACAAAAATCAATATAAGGCTGAAAGTTGGAATTAGATTATGCCAAATATTCTAAGTGGCATAGGATAGCAGCTCTCATTTTTAGGAAAATATACCACTGTCACATTTTGTTCTCAACTGACAAAATTTAGCTAGGGATAATCATCCCACTTCATTCTTGGAAACACTTCCATTTTTTTTGAAGAATCATCTCAATTCCCCCTTTCCCCCCTCTTAGCTTGAACACTTCTTACAACTTATTTTTGTGAAGAATATACTTAATAGATAACACTCATATTCTGCCAATTTTGAGAAACTTTGAAAAATACCCAGACTATGCTGGTGCCAGAGATGACTGAAGTACATCTTTATGCAGTATTTTGGAAGGATAATAATAAATTGATATGGAAATTAAAGACATATAAATGGAAAGTAACTGTTAATCTGCACAATGTTTTAATCATTACAAAAAAATCCTGCATATCCCTATGTTTGATTGGACTTTTTAATGAGCTATTACTTTCAAAGATATTACATACCATCTCATTCATTGTTAAACTTTATCAGGAAATGTAGCATTTATGACCTTTTCTTTGGGTCTCAGTTCTTTCCAATTAAGTGTTAAGTGCAATATTTTGTTTCTAATGAAAGTTACTTGCCATAAAATTTGCACTGTCTTAATAGACCATTTAATAATGCTGTAGCAAAACTATCAGAGCTTCAATTTGTGACAAAGGTCTATGCAGGTATTTAACACACTACCAAAGCATCTTCAAAAGGTTTTTAGAATTATGTGAAAGTTGGACAAATGGAAACATCTGAGAAGATTATATTACCATCTACATGAAGTAAAAACACACTTTATGTAACATGTTGGAATCTAGAATACTACTATAAAAATAAATTTCAGAAGTAATCATATGCTCACTGGGGATGTTTTTACTGTTCAACAAGCATTTTATATGCTCATGGCACATTAGCTATATTTGTTCTCTTTCGAACTTATGCCAACATATGAACAAAATATATTTTTTCTAACATACAGGGGCTATACTAAAGATGTGAAATATCAACTAGGTTTCCTTTTGTTCTCTATTTACATGGCTCTTTGCATGTCATCCATCTTGGAATATTCTCCAACCTGTTTTCCAAAGTACCTGAAGGCAGGACAAGAGGCAATGGGTAGAAACTAATCAATGAGAGAAGTAGAACTAAGAAGAAATTTTCTGATAGAACAATTCATCAGATACCCCAACACTGGAAGTTTTTAAGAAGAGATTGGATAACCATTTGTCAGAAATGGTATAAGGCTCCCTGCCTGAGCAGGGAATTAGACCTCCCAGGTCCCTTCCAACTCTGTTATTCTGCCATATAATTTGAGATGAGATTAAAATGAATTCTGTATTCTCAAATGCAGCAATCTGTTGATGGAAAGAATGATGCTGATGAGGCAGGAACCAGTAATTCAGAAGCAAAGCAGAACTGTTATGTTAACACTGGGCAGGTTTCTCCCAACATCGGGCCTATAAGAAACATGTCCAAATTTCTTTTGTCTCAAAAAATAAGGAGGAGAAAGTCTAGAATTTAAACCCTGGAGCAAACACATTATAAGCTTCTATTTCTGTGTTCTGCAGTAGGTAAATCTTCTGTGTAGATATGATTTATTTTTCATCAGCAATAAAACAACATTTAGCAATAGTGTATTTGTGAGTTTCTGTACGAAGCAAGTTCCTGAATTTAGGAAACTAGAAAGTTGAGATTTATTGCTACACCTAGTGAGAAGAACAGATGGGAGCAAAGGTGTTTTTTATGCTTCATAAAACTCTGGACAAGGTGAACACCTAGAAATCCAAGATGAATTCTACCCCTCAAAAAAACCATAGTGGGGGGTGATAGGCAGTTTGATTTATGTTGGAAATTTTATGAGTTAGCTGAGATATGACACATTGTTTTTTAATTTTTTAAAGCTTAGATTCACAAGTTTTCTTCTTTAGCATTTCCTGTACTTGTGATGTACCCTTTGCATGATAACATGGTGGTTCACCAATCCACCCTAAAAGCAGAAATAAAAATAAAAGAGACATAACCTGTTCATTAATCCTTATTTAGACCACACAGAGGATAAAATGTTTTTTTAAATTAATTTGACCCAGTGGTGGGATTCAAATTTTTTACTACCGGTTCTGTGCATGGCTTGGTGCATGTGGCATGGCTTGGTGGGCATGGCTTGGTGGGTGTGGCAGGAGAGGATACTGCAAAATCCCATTCCCTCCCCACCCCACTAACCTGCTTTCCAGCTTCGTTCTCCTGTGCAGGGCAACAAAAGAAGACCCAGCTGATCAACTGGGACTCAGGAGGCAGAGAATAGATGGGGGCAGGGCCAGCCAGAGGTGGTATTTGCTGGTTTTCCGAACTACTCAAATTTTCCACTACTGGTTCTCCAGAACTGGTCAGGACCTGCTGAATACCACCTCTGATTTGACCATTGAATACTAGAATGTAACAATAACATTCTATGTAAAATTTTACTGAAGTCCAACAAATTTAATTCTATAAAATATTAGATAATCTTTGCCTGCTTGATAATTGTTTTATTGTTTCAGAAATATTTGCTTGGCTAAATAGAAAAACAAAATGGCTAAGGGTGGGCAAAAAAAGCAGTGGAAGCCAACTTCCTGCCAGCTTTTCCATTACGTTTCCTTGTAGAAAACTGACAGTGTGCTTCCCTTCTTTCCTGGTCCTGGATTTTGGACACATTCTGTAAGTTAGACCATCTGAGGCACCTTAGTTTAAACATTGTTGTTCTATAACAGTGGCCTCCAAACTTGGCAACATTAAGACTTGTGGACTTCAACTCCCAGAATTCCTCAGCCAGCTATGCTGGCTGGAGAATTCTGGAGTTGAATCCACAAGTCTTAAAGTTGCCAAGTTTGGGGATCCCTGCTCTATAATGCACTGTTTCACTCAATTAAAGGCCATAATAATGAGAGTTTTTGTAGTATACAGAAATAGTGTCTTATTTTGTAACTAGGAACTGTAGATGAGATTCTATCAATAGAATGAACCTTTTATGCTAGGTTAGTTCACCTGTGACAGAAGTAAAATAAAAAATTAACTAAATGATTAATGAACTAACAACATAATCAAGCAATGACTCCATTCTGAAATATTCAAATGAGTTTTCCAAATTGTTGAAGAAGTCTCTATGAAAATTTTTTAAAATGCTACATTAAATAGATATTTAATAATTTTTAACAGGGTTGAGAAGACTGCTATCTGTTCAGGAAATACAGTGATGTGAAAGTGATGGCTGTTGTGCATCATGACACAAGATCCACTCTGTAGTATGTTTTGTTTGCTTATCAAATTTATTTGCCACCCATCTTGTGGTTCAGGTGACTATATTAGGTACAAATACATTACAGAGTTTCTGTAGTGACGTAGTGACACATATTTCAGTTACTACCATTTGTCCCTTTCCTATGGGTTGACCAGATGTTAGCTATTAGTTATTGGCTTCTCATGGTTCTCTATCTTTAAACCTAGACCTTCCCATACAAAAATCCAAATCAGGACACTGCAATCAATGAAATAGAACAGTGATGGCAAACCTATGGCACGTGTGCCACAAGTGGCACACAGAGCCATTTGTGCTGGCATGCGAGGTGTAGGCAAACTTACCTCACTGCGTATGTGCGTTCCTCACAGCTGATTTTTTTCGGTTGGTTTGAGGCCTTTTTTTGGCCTCCCAGAGGCTTGGAAAAGGCTCTGCAAGGCTTTTCAGGGCGAATTATAGGCCCGTTTTGTCACTTCCTGTAATACCGGAAGTGAATAAATGGGCTTATCATTTGTCCTGAAAATCCTTGCAGAGGTTTTTTCCAAGCCTCTGGGAGGCCAAAAAAGGCTTCAAATCAACCAAAAAATCAGCTGTGAGGCACAGTGCAGGTAAGGGGGTGGTGGTGGTGGGGATTGCATGCACATGCTCAGGGGGCATGGGGGTGGGGGGCACACATTGCATTCTGGGTGTCTGGTAATTCTGGAACTACAGTATCAACTGTTCAGAAAAGCAATAGCTGAAAATGAGAAATTAGAACAGAATGCATAAAAAAATACATAAAGTTCATCAGATGTATGTGAGTCATGAACTGCTGTCCAAAATACCTTTTCATATATGCAAAATTCAGTATTCAAAAACACATTGTTGCAATTCTCACTTTTTCAGAAGACTAATTTCTAGAATATAAATTGTTATGATATTTGCTTTTTGTAACACACTCTCATGTTTCCACTTCCACCATCAAACTGACTCATGATTTACAAACAGTCAGAACACATTTGTTGACTTTCTTGCAGTTCAATTTACAGCACCTTCCTGGCGCTCCACAAATGATCAAGGCTTCAATTTGCCTCCAACTGAGTATATTCAATTTGTTTCTTGTTTGGGGTGATAATTATATTGCAGTTCAAACTGAACGTAGCCTCATCGTCTTGAGCAATGCCTATTCTCTGTATTTCAATAGTGTCACTGCAGTTGCAACTGTCTGGCTTATTTCCAATACTTGCAAAACCAAAATTTAAAAAGTGCCATGCACAGCTAGCCATAATTCAAACTGAGAAACTGAGAAACATAATCCAAGTAATATTGTTTCACAAAATGGACACAAAAAAGCAAAAGGGTTTTTTTTTTTGAAATTCTATCAAATTTGAAACAGAATTTTTGGAAAATAGTTGGCAAAGATAACTGGTTTGGCAAATATTATAAAATGGGCAGTATTCATTGGTATAATACTTTCATTTTTGACATTGCATAGTAGTTTGCCTGAAAATATACAACTTTTGATATTGGATTTTCCCTTCCAACTATAAGCAACAATTTAGTTCTGGACAGAAATATCAATTCTGATCACTTTCCCAGGTAGAACCAATCTGAAGAGGTATTTTGCACGCTGGGTCAACTCTAACACGAGGTAGATGAGGTGGCTTCATCCACATTACTGGATGAAATAATTAAGGGGAGAAAATTGTCTTTTTACTCTTGGATTCTGCCTCATGGCTGACTCTAGGAAGTATATACCATGAATTGGCTGGTAGAGGATATCAATTCTTGTTCCACCTCAAATATTAAATGCTTAAGGCTATCTCTAACCCTTAGGAATGTTGCAGTTTAGGTAGAGTTGAAAAAATGTGTGACTTTCTAAATGCTGCAAAATTGTAACTCCCAAGATCCATTGCTACTGGCTATGATGATTGGGGGAACAGTGAATCTTAACTTAGTAACATGGTTGATTGTTGTACAAGAAGTGCCAGTGCCATAATTTGGGGTAATACGCCCTTTGAAGTTAATCATCAGGTAATATCATGGTTATTGCATTTTTGTTGCAAAAATCCATATGACCACTAAAGGGCAACAAGTTTTTTGATCTCTCTTTTCTGCCCACTTCTGATTACACAATCATGACAGTCAGATATTGCAGCCTTTAAAACATGCTAAAATAGTTTTCATTCAAAACATAAACTAAATCCTAGTGTATGTAGTAATAAAATACCTGCAATGGTTCTCTATATATACTCCTAGCAACTTTTAGTTTCATAATGGACTCAATGTTAGGTGTGTGCCAAAGGAATGTCAAGATAACAGGTGTAATTGCATGACTGAAACCCTACAACTTTCTACATTTATGCAACATGTGTTAAAAAGAGGGCAGGGAATTGATCAAGTACTCAAACCATCTGCATTGTGGTTGTTTTAACCTCTCTGCAAATGGCCTTTCCTGCAGGCTTCTTGTTCATGCTTAATTTAATCACAAATTTGTTTAATTAACTTAATTCTCTGCATGTGGTCAACACACTGAATTGTAATCTAACTTTAAATTCATAGAACATACTAGGTTAAAGTACTGGCTAATTTGTATTCAGCACATCACACAAACATAGTTACTATCAACAAGAAATTTCATTCCTGGTTATCACACATTTTCCCCCCAGCTTTGGTCAATTGAAAGAACAAGCTTCAAGGTAATATAACAAATATACAATAAAAGATACTGCACAGCGTTCTGATTCTTTAGCAACCAAAAACAAGCAGGGAATGCAAGACACACAAAAAGAAAGATTTCAGTTTGTTTTGTAATGACTGAAATTAATTAAAGTGGTACCAGAACTAATAATATAAAATATACCATAAAAGTTAAGATAAAGGTTTCGCCTGTCCAGTCATTTCTGACTCTAGGGGGTGGTGCTCATCTTTGTTTCCTAGCTGAGTCAACATTGTCTGAAGACATTTCTGTGATTATGTAGCCAGCAGGACTGTAGACCAAGGTGCATGGAATGCTGTTGCCTTCCCACCGAAGTGGTACCTATTTATCTGCTCACATTTGCAAACTTTCAAACTATTAGGTGGGCAAGAGCTGGAGCAAGTAACGGGAGTTCACCCTGTCATGCAGCACTTGGGTCTTGAACCCAAGCTGCTCAGTGAGCTTAACCACTGAGCCAACATATCACCATGATGTACCAAAGCTGTACCGTTTCATGAACTATGGATGAATTACTTGCCTGGTTTTTTTTTGGTTGTTTTGGAAAAAACAATGTGGGATATCAGATAATTTTTATTGAGACCCATATTCAGAGAGACTAAGGCTGCCAGATCTAGGCTGTAAAAACTGAATGACTACTAAATTATACCAAATTATCTGAATCTCTTTCCTGCTTCTTAGTGATCATCCATAATTTTGAAATGATAAGATATAGAAAATGTTTAACCTTTTTTTTATTCTGCAATTCTCCATTATGGCTTGGCATAATGAATTGTGTATATTCTCATCATACAATAAGATATATTGTTAGGAAATAACAATCAAACACCCAACATGGCCAGATAACACACTAAACAATTAGTAGAAGAGTAGAGTAGAGTAGAGTAGAATGGAATGGAATGGAACAGAACAGAACAGAACAGAACAGAATGCCTTATTGGCCAAGTATAATTGGACACACAAAGAATTTGCCTCTGGTCCATTATTCTATTCTATTCACTAAAAAGGTATTAAATTAAATATGATCCACTGCAGATGAAAATGGCAGCACATTCCAGGATTCTGTCAAGAATACCCACTTCACATTCAAAAGCAGTAAGAACGCAATAAGATACAAAGAGTCTCTTGTATCAGAAGATATTCAATGAGCTAATGGAAAAGAAAAGAGAGCAAATGTAGGTGGCCTTGATGCATATGATGGGCTGAATAAAAGCTAAAAGTACAACTTTCTGTTGATATGCCGAGAATCAAAAAGAAAGCATAACACTGCAAAGATATATATAATATTAGCATGTGAAATGTCAGAACCATTAACCAAGGGGAACTTGATGTCAGAACAGAAATATCAAAATTAATATTGAGGTTTAAGGAAGGTGTTAATATTGATGTTTAAGGTGAACTGAAATGGACTGAAATGGGTCATGTCACATTAGAGAAGCATCAGGTCTTCTATTGTGGTAAAGAAAAATGATAGGAAAAATGGAATAGCTATCACTGTACAAAACAGGTGTTGAAGTCAGTATTTAGAAATAATCCAAATAGTGATTGAATCCAAGGAAAGTTAATCACTATCATAGTGATCCAAATCTATGCTTTAACCACAGATGCATAAGAAATAAAGGTTGAACAATTCCACAGAAGCTTGTCATGCTTTGACAAACTGCTTTCTCCATTATACTAAGTACAGGAAGCTTAAAATATTAAAGTTGGAAATATAATAGCATCTGGAATAACAGGAAAAAAAATTAGCCTTGCTGTATGAAACAAAATATGAGACAGACTAATAGAGTTTTGCCAAGATAATTCAATGTACCTTCTTCCAATGACTTCAAAGATTCGGAGAACAGCAAGAAGACACAAGGAGTTGTATCAAAGTAAGAAACTGAAAGAAATTGAGAATAACAACTGAATGGGAAGGATGAGAGATTTCAGAACATTACAGAAATCAAGAGAGATTAGTATGCAAAAATGGACAAGATAAAAGACAAAAAAGACAAAGACCTGGTAAGAAAAAAGAATAAAGAGATAATGCATCCATGTTAGTGTGTCTATGGATGAAATACCAGGAGAATTATTTAAGGGCTTGCAAGATTATGAAACATGCTACATGAAAGTTACACATAGATATGGAACATAGCAGTAACCAAAGGACTGGGAAAAGATATGTTGCAGTACAAAAAGGAAATAGTGGTAATGAATGCTCAAATGACCAAACAATTACACTGATCTCATGTGCTAGTAAGAATTACACAATTCATTATTGTGTAATCCAACCACACAAGAACCTGAACTGCTAGGTGTACAAGTGGATCAGAGGTGGTATTCAGCAGGTTCTGACCAGTTCTGGAGAACCAGTAGAGGAAATTTTGAGTAGTTTGGAGAACCAGCAAATACCACCTCTGACTGGCTCCACCCCCATCTACTCTCTGCCTCCCAAGTCCCAGCTGATCAGCTGGGTCTTCTTTTGTTGCCCTGCACAGGAGAACTGATCTGGAAAGCAGGTTAGTGGGATGGGAAGGGAATAGGATTGTGCAGTAACCTTCCCTCAGGAGTGGGGAGGAATGGAGGTTTTACAGTATCCTTCCCCTGTCACCCCACCATGCCACACCCACCAAGCCATGCCATGCCCACCAAACCACACCCATAGAACCGGTAGTAAAAAATTTTTTAACACCACCACTGAAATGGATTCAGAAGCAGCAGAGTCAGAAGCATCCAATGAACAATAAAAGGCACCAAAAGAAGGCTATTTTCGTTTTATTGATTATAGATTTTTTTATTATGGTTAATGTTGAATTTTCCATGGTACAACCTTTGCCTCTTGACAAATGTATATAATGATAAGGAAACAGTGAGAATGTAATTTGGAGCAATTAAAAGATACAGAATAAGGAAAGGAATATACCAGAGCTTATAGAATCACCTTTTCTTAGATAGCTGGAATACAACCTATATCATGAGAAATGCTGGACTGGAAGCAATAAAAATTGAAATAAAAATTTCTGGGAGATACATCACCAGTCTCAGATATGCTAGAAACAAAGAAAATGTGAGAATTATGTTACTGAAGGTGAAAATAAGAGTGCTAACACTCAGTGCGGTAATGTGTGTACTGCTGATATATTTTTTAAAAACCCAGTATTTATTTATTTACTATTACTTACATGCCAGTCCTATCCAAAATTACTGTGAGCACCTTACATTTTCCTACTATAGTGAGGAAGTCTTTAAAAAATCAAATAAAAAAGGTGAAAGACAAATACCGGTCTTTTTGAAATAAACAAATAATGGATGACCTGACTTACTACGCTCTCACACCCCGGGGTGCTTCATGTTAAGTTTGAATGAAGCCTTGAGAAAGCAAAAGCAGAGAATATTACATCTTGATTTGCAAATAGATTGAACTCCTCTCACATCTGCTACCATGAGCTTGCACACTTCTTCTTTTTACAGTTACACTCCTAGTGTGCTAATCTTATTATATACAAAGTTATCTACTTAACTGTACTTAATGTTATATCTATGAGTGAGAAAGATACTATTTCCATATATAACAAGTGTACAAATTTCCACTATCATTAGTGACCCAAGTGTAACTATAAGAACCCAAAGAAGCAAAGTTGACAGATGTTCCTGGCCAAATGATGTCCATTGGATCACAAAGTATTGGAAGTGATCAAGCTATTGAACAACAGCTCTACTATAACCTTAATTGTAGTACAATTGATTTCTGTTAAATAGCAGGGAAGAGTAGACAAAATATTATTATGCAAAAAATGTTGCAAAACCACATTGGTAAGTGTTTAAAAGAAATTGTGAACAATAAAAGTACAAATGATTAGCATTGTATTGATGGTTAGATGACTAATAGTGCTTCCTGCATAGAGAATAAATTATTGTCTTTATTAAAATATGGAGAAGTTGACCTTGACATGGAAAAGTCTTTTATTTTTAAATACATTTTATGTACCTGTTAAAGAAAAATATCTACTGCTGGTTAAAAAAGAAAATCTCAAATGCTTTGATGAGCTCAGAGGGAAAAACCCAAACCAAATCAATTTTTGGAAAATTTGGGGCTGTTTTTCTGTAGATGCTTACCTGGTAGTTTGTTCCATTGGACCCAGTTCTGACCCAAGCGTACATAGGATTTCATAGTCAACCACTTCATAAATAATTTTAATCCTCCATTGTGCTTCAGTCATTACCCTGGTTAGGTGACAATGCTTGTTTGGAGAATTGTTATTTAATTTGGCCTTGCAATGTTTAGCAGTTTTGTAATAGCAGCTGCTTCATTTCATTCTGTTAATGCAGGAAAATGGCATCTCCAATTAAATGTGAACTGTGACTTGAGAAAATCAAGTGCTTTGATAAAACCTTGTATTACATACTGAGTACATAGTAACAACTGCCAAAGAAGTAGCACTAAGTACTTAGGAAAAGAGGAAATATGAAGAAATATTAGCACTTAGAACATCTGTCCTCTATCATTCTTCAGAGATCCTTATTCTCAATTTTTGTGCCCAATGGAATATAAGTCCTGATGGCCCCCTTATTCAGCCATGCTTCTCCTCCTTCTCCTCTTCCTCCTCCCTATTATTATTATTATTATTATTATTATTATTATTACTATATTCATTAAACATGAAACTCAGTCAATTGAACATTCAAAAATGCATCACAAATACAAATACTGACACTGGTGCTAATAGGAATATGTTGATACTGGCTTGCATGCCAGTCCTAGGTATCAACCAAGTACCTTCTTAAGATGTACAATGTTCCGAGTAGAGCAGTTTTTTGCAGTTCTGCTGCTGTTATTGCAGGAATTATTATTATTATTATTCTTTCTTTTTCCTTTTGCAACTGGGAAAGGATGTGCTAGCAAGGAATAAAGGAGGAATTTTACATGAGTAGCAAAATGGTTCATATGGATTCCTTTAAAGTTCCTTAAAACAATGGGACATTATTTCTGTTAAGGGTTTTTTTGGTCTGTAAGTCTTGAATGAAATACAGACACTGAGACAGAATAGGATTGATCTACAAATTGAACAACAAAACCTCCGATAAATGCCAACGATGTGCTATCTTTGCATTTGCTTATTTACGATCTCAGAAGGGCGGTTATTCAAGTGTAGAATTGTAAAGAGCTTTAACCAGAAATCTACATCCATTTAAAATTCTTAGATAGAGGTAGCACATCAATCAAATGGTTCTGCAAGCCTCTTACTTCTGCCTTCTAGTCTTCCACCCAGATGAATAATTATGCAAAAACATGGAAAAGTGTTGGGAAAAAATGGGCATGCATTTCAGGGTGGAAGACACAAATAGATAAACCAGTTGTAGTATTTATTAAAAGCAACAATTAATTTTGTCACTATACTGGACTCCAACGAGCAGGACCAATATTTCAATAGCTTAGGCACTGACACAATGCTCTTCTCATTTCTGTGCCTTTGTAAAGATTTCAGTAAATGTGAGAAAGTGGCACAGAGATATCTCTAAAGGCAATTAGCAGACCAAGTGAGAGATTTAGCAAGCACTAGACAAAGGAATTTGCAAATAAAGTTTCACTGATATCAAGAATTTGCGTCAGCTGAAATTAATATATCTAGGAATACATGCTTAGAATTCCAATGGTATCTTGTTTTAATCCAATTAATCAGTCTCAGAACATGCCTACATGGTTCTTATTTAGAACATAGCTGATTGGTATTAGTGAGACGAAGACATTTAGTTATAAATACAGAGAATACAATATCTTTGGTAACCATAGCAAACTACTACCAATGACTTTTTGTAATACTGTTATTTCTCAACACATTTTTATGTATTTAATCAATTTACATGACTCACCTTCCAAAACAATATTAAAAGTAATATTAAAAGTAAATAAAAAACAAATATAAATACAAATACAAAAAACATTGCAAGTAAGAAAAACACAGCCATTGATACAACTAAGTGATGTGTTCCATCACACAACTTGGAACCCAAACCTAAGCACATGAGTTTCTTTGCATATCCAGGGATACAGACTTGAGCACGGAAGCAAGTTTTTAAGGCCTTATGAAACACCAATAGGATTAATGCCAGCTGGATCTCTAAGGGATGCTGTTCCAGAAAACATCATGTCAGTCAAAGTTCTCCTTCTGGTCTCTGTCAATCAATAATCTTTACCTGTTTGTACATAGAGCATAGTTTTCCTATTGGATTGGATAGGACAGTGCAAATAAAAGACAGTTCCATAAGTAAAACAGCTCTGAGCTGAAAAACTTTGTGACTACCAGCACCTTGAATTGCACCAGAAATACACTTGTAGTTAATGCAGCTCATGGGAATGAGGTCACATGTGCTGCATCACTGCCCACTCCACCAGCTGGAGCAATCCCATATTGCAGTAGTTAGGAGGTGAATGGGAGTAAGGCCTCTTGGTCCAAGAACAACTGATGCACAACCCAAAGCCCTTGTAGCCACAGCTGTCACTTGCTGGTCAAACAGGTGATCTGTGAGTCTAGGAAGTCCAGGAAGACCCTGAGATTGTGCACCTGGTCTGTCTGAGGTAGTGCTACCCCAACCAACTCCAAAGGTGAAAGATCCACAGAATCAGCAGGTCAAAACCCAAAGCTAACTCAGTCTTATTTGGATTGAACTGAAGCCTGCTGCACCCCATCAGGACCTCCACAACCTGTATTCCGCTATACCGAAATCTGTGAGCTAGAGAAACTGACTTAGAAAAAATTGACTAGATGCCGAACATCATCATCTTAAATACAGCATATGGTACTATTTGCATCTTAACAGTGTTCATTGCAACTACAGTGTATTATTAGCACATTTCTTTTCCCACATTAGAAAGAAGAAAGCAAGCTGGAAAAAGATTTTGAAAATAAATGGAATGAGTAATTTACACACTTACTTGCAACTGTTTTGTTCTGAAACTATGGTTGATAGTAATTTTCTGGAGGGTGGGTTTTCTTTTCTTTTCTTTTTTTTGTAATTATGTAGACTTTGGCTTTAAAGGCAGCTGCTTAGAGCATCTAACTTTGTGTAAGAGTGCCATTTTCAAACTTCTGGACTTGAAGTAAGAAATGCCAAGCGTATCTGACTTACTGCTTCTGGATCCTACAAATGATTTGAAAATATTAATATATGACATTTCAGAGAAATAGTTTACTTTTAAAGAGATTCACTTGAACTGTTACCGCAAACTAAAACTTCAGACGGATTCAGGATACTGGGTTAGGTTCCTTTGTATCACTTTGAAGAGTTACAAAGGCAATGTGGCAGTTTAATGAACTTTCTGTTTTCCCCCAAATTGCAGACTCTTGCAATTAGTTGCAACTTTCTTTCTACATACTGACCAAGCTGAAGGAGGATTGAGTGGTATAATGGCATGGCTAGTTGTCCACTGAAGCTTCTCATTTCTGCAATTCTGCCCATCGGAGCCCTTGAGCCCTTTTGATTCTGAAATTTAGGTCTCATTCCTCTGCTAGCATTTGTTAAAATAATTTCATTTGGAGGGAAGATTGAGAAAAAGAAACACTAAGATTTATCCTGTTGCTATTTAAAATCTGGCTTGCTCTTTCATGTTTCATCTGTTGTATTTTTCCAAATTCATCTTCTTTTTATCTTGCCTCCCCAGTTGCTTCACTGACCAGCCAAGATACTGTAAAGGAGTTTAGAAGTACATACTGACATGTAAGGGTTTTTAGCTAATTCTGCGTACAAATAAGTTTCAGAGAGAAATATTTTAATACCAAAAGCTAAATTAGAACCTTTCTCTGACATATTGCTTGGTTGGCTGGATTACTTGAGCAAGAAAAAAATTGGAGGAGTTAAAATGTGGTGTAATGTTTAGCGGTGCTGGGCCAAATGCAGGGACATCCAAGTTCTAGTTTTCCCTTAAGCACAGGAGCTAGCTGGGTGATCTGGGCCTGTCATTCTTTCTCAGCTGGGAAGTTAAAATCCACTGGAGCAGCATGGTTGATTAGGGTCCATGTAGTTAAATGAAAACCTTTTTATCCAACAATGAATTGATTTGGGATAATATAGCAACAATAATTTATTTGAGGGAGAACTGATTGCAGGTTACATGTCAGGTGCAAATTACCAGGAACAGGAATTAAGTTCAAAGCACTTCAAGTTTAGTTCATGTTATATATACACACACACACACACACACACACAAAGAATCTTATCTAACAGTCAAAGCAAATTGGTGCTAGATAAGAATCAATGAATTCACAGGGGGCTGGACTTAGGCCTCTTGTGGGAGTAGTGATTCCAGACCCCACCCTTGGGCTCTACTTGATCATCTCCTACATTACTTACTACATTGTCTGTTTCCCTTTTAAGTTAAGTAATACTTTGGGGTATACCTAAAAAAAATGGGCAAGACAATCTATTTAAATGTGCAAATGTCCAAAAGCTATACCTAGAATTTAACAATCACAGCTTCTCACATCCAAGTACTTCTAGTATAACTTTCAGCATACCTTCTAGTGCCATTAAGTTCCCTGGAAAAAATTGAGCTCATTGAAATCAATACGTCTTTCCTGGGTTTAATTTTATATGGATCATATCTCAGGTAGAGGAAGTTCTGGGACTTTTTTTTTTAGAATGTTTCTGTAATCCAGTTATATAAACTTTTATTAAATCTATTTTTTATTTGTATATATTATGGCTTTAAAAACTTACATAGAGAGAATGACTTTCTATTACAAAGAATAGCCTTGGGTATTTCCAGGGCTTCATTGTAGTCCAAATATCTGCAGTAATAAATGAAAAAACTGGAAAGCCATTGGAAATGTTCTTATCAGTTTCCTGATCCAAAATATCTTATTTATCACATCACAAAGAGAATTAAATAGCCTGCTACAGCATTCATAAGACATCTGTTGTGAAAAATCAGAACAATTTCCTTTTGCAGCTGACTCTGTTTAGCTGCCCAAGTTATAATAATGATCAGACAAAGTCTTTAACAGAAAATTTCTCATTTTCTTCTCAATCTTTTCCTCTCTCTGTCTCTCCATAGATATTAGAAGGATTTTTGAATACGATTTTGTAAGTGACATTAATATTTAGTCTTATTTTCACTGTACTGGTTCCAGCAAATGTCCCATGCAGGGCAAAAGGCTTTGTTGGTAGGCTTCTAAAAGGTTTTACATCTAGTGTAACTTCTAAGCTGGATGAATGAAAGAGATGATTTTTTCACTGAAGAGTTCTGATAAGAACAGGTATAAAAATCTATGCTTTATTCTGACTGTCTGTAGAAGGTTGGTTTCTTTCACCCCTTTCTTTTAGGCAATGAAAGGATTCCCTGAGATGTTGGGATTCTGTTTCAACTGAATTTATTATTGATCTTCCTTTTGTTTAGGGTTATAGGATTGTTTTTGTGATAGTGGATGGCTTTTTTATTTTTTGCAAGGGCCCTCTGTTAGCTCAGGAGTTCGCACACCTTTTTCAACACCATGATTTAAGTACACAGCTTAATCAATCTTCATGGATCACAAATTATATCCTGGTTTTGGAAGGTCGAGTATTATTCAGATTCATTTATCATTAGATATTTAATACCCCAGCTATCAGAAGTTCAGATGTATTTGCCATCTTTGCATCATCTAACCTCTAATGGAGAAAATAAATAAACTATTATGGTATACTTACACTCATTTAGTAACTGGGTTTTGTTTCAATGACTAGGTCATAGAGCAAAATGGTTGCTAAGTGAACACATGAGAGAGATGGTGATGAATATAACTGATTACTGCTGTCTCATTGTGCAGCTACACCAGTGTAACTCTTACTCTGGCATGCATTGTTGTCAGGCACATGAAATGTAGTTGGAAATAGATGATTCTATTTGTGAATGGCCACTATCTGAGGTAGTCTCCAAACAAGGAATGGGTGCACTTGAGATGCTATGTCAATTGTTAGAACAGCAGTTGGACAAACTATTACCTCTTGCAGAATTTGCCTGTAGCAACTCAATTTTATTTACAACAGTATAACAGAGTTGGAAGGGACCTTGGAAGTCTTCTAACCCAACCCCCTACTCAGGCAGGAAACCCTATACCATTTCAGACAAATGATTTCCAATCTCTTCTCAAAAACTTTCAGTGTTGCAGCATTCCCAACTTCTGGAGGCAGGTTGTTCCATTGATTCATTGTTCTAACTGTCAGGAAATTCCTTCTTAGTTCTAGGTTGCTTCTCTCCTTGATTAGTTTCCATTATTTGCTTCTTGCCCTGTTCTCTCATGCTTTGGAAAATAAGTTGACCACCTCTTCTTTGTGGCAACCCCTTAGATATTGCAACACTGCTATTATGTCACTCCTAGTCCTTCTTTTCGTTAAACTCCAATAGCAATTCCACAAGCATATCTCCCTTCCAGACAGTATATGGCTACAACCCCCATATTTTGCTCTCCACTGCTCCTCGTGCTTTGTTCTTTGTGCAGGTGAGATAGGAACAGCAGATTTGACAAAGACTACTTAGAAATGTACCATATCTGCACACCGGCAGAGGCCACCAAAATTGCACTGAGGATTTAGTGTCTTTTCCCTACATTTTTACATTCTGCCTGTCTAGCTAATAAGCTGGGCTCAAAGGTCATTGTCTGCTTCCCAGAAAATTAATCCGGTGGTCTTTCACTGAAGACTTATCCAATCTTCTATTGGTTTCTGCTTGTTTGAGGAGGCTTGAGGAGGCTTCTTTGAGGAATCACTTATGTCTTGTGTTCTAAAACATTCCCTGTGCTTCAGTGGTGGGATTCAAAAAAAATTACTACCAGTTCTGTGGGCATGGCTTGGTGGGTGTGGCTTGGTGGGCTTGGCTAGGCTTGGTGGGCATGGCTTGGTGGGCTTGGCTTGGTTTGGTGGGTGTGACTTGGTGGACTTGGCTTGGTGGGTATGGCCTGGTGGGCATGGCAGGGGAAGGATACTGTAAAATCTCCATTCCCACCCCACTCCAGGGGAAGGATATTGTAAAATCTCTATTCCCACCCCACTTCAGGGGAAGGATACTGCAAAATCTCCATTCCTACCCCACTCCTAAGGCAAGGTTACTGCAAAATCCCATTCTCTCCCCACCCCACTAACCTGATTTCCAGCTCTGTTCTCCTGTGCAGGGCAACAAAAGAAGACCCAGCCGATCAGTTGGGACATGGGAGGCAGAGAATGGATAGGACGGGGCCAGTCAGAAGTGGTATTTGCCGGTTCTCCCAACTACTCAAAATTTCCGCTACCGGTTCTCCAGAACTGGTCAGAACCTGCTGAATACCACCTCTGCTGTGCTCCCCTCAACCCTCAGTTTCTGGTGGTTAGCAAAGAATAATAAAATGCAATATATATTGGAATATAGATGCCCAAGGAGAAGTTTGGAATATCTTATTCACTGGAAAGTCTACTTTGAATCTAAGAGGTCATAGGACAGTATAACAGAAGTCTATGACGTATATCTGATATACCAGCTACATCTGAAACTTTCACAGAAGCCCTTCCTTGTGATCTACCATCACTATCAAGAGACAGTGAACCTCAGAATGAAAAAGACTCATCAAGATTAATTTTCTAAAGCTGGTTGTTGTGTGGCAAGGAAGGTGAGAGGCTATTAAGCTGTGTGGCAAAACTTATTTGCTGATCTTTGGGAAATGTCAATAGCAATAGTACTTAGACTTATATGCCACTTCATAGTGCTTTACAGCCTTCTCTAAATGATTTACAGAGTCAGCATATTGTTCCCACCAATCTGGGTCCTCATTTTACTGATCTCAAAAGGATGGAAGGCTGAGTCAATGTTGAATTCATCAAAGTAGAACTCCTGGCTGTGGAAAGAATTAGCTTGTAATACTGCAGTCCAACCACATGGCCACCAGATTAGATTAACAGAGTTGGAAGGGACCTTGTAGACCATATAGTCCAAGGGTTACCAACCTTTCAGATCTCAGGGACCACTAAATTCATAATTTTAAATCCTGCCAACAACTAATATGATCTGCCTAATGACCAGCTGAGTGGGCATGGCTAGGTGGGCATGTGACTGGGTAGGTGTGGCCAACTCAAAGTCACTCACATTGAGGGGTGCTTTGCTGGCATCTACTCACCCTGCCCCTCCCAGCCACTCCTCGCCTACCTGCCCGGGCTTCTTAGGGCTCCAACAGGAAGCAGTTGTTGGATCTAAGCAGCCACCATGAGAAAAAGTTGGCAAAACAGCTGGCTCAGTTCAATTGGAGCTGACAGAGAAAGGGTGAGCAGAAGCACCTCACTGAGGACTACAAGCAGAGAAAAGACCTGCAGGAGTGCAAGGCCAGGTCCTGGCACCTGGAGTGGGCTGATATGGTCAGCCAGTTCCAGCCATTATGCAGTCCCACTGGAACGAGGCCCTTCAACTGTTCACCACCAGTGGCACTCCACTCCAGCCTTTGCCCAAATCCACACACCAGGAGGCTGAAGCACACCCCTAGTCAGAATTTCTGCCCCCCTCTGACCAGCACAAAAACACCCTGAAGGGGGAGACTCTGCAGCAACACAAACATTCATTGCACATATTTATTTATTTATTTATTATTTGGACTTGTATGCCACCCCATCTCCGAAGACTCGGGGTGGCTCACAATTAAAACAACCACAATAAATAATTAAAAAAGAATTAAACAGATCTCAAGGCCAAAATAGTAAACCTAAAATTTAAGATAATTTAAAAACCCATCCCCACCGGGAGGGGTCACAGCCTGGATTGGTTGAACAGCCAGGTCTTCAAATCATGGCAGAAGGTACGGAGGTCAGGGGCCAGGCGGAGCCCCAGGGGTAGTTGGTTCCAGAGGTCAGGGGCCGCGACAGAATAGGCTCGTCATCGGGGGACTGCCAGCCGGCATTGACTTGCCGACGGGACCCCGAGGAGTCCTTACCTGTGTGCTTGCACAGGGCGATTGGCACTTGATATCGGCCGGAGTCGCTCCCTTAAGTATTGAGGACCCATGTCGTGTAGGAATTTTGTATGTTAAAACCAAAACCTTGAATCTCACCCGGAGTGCAACGGGCAACCAATGTAGACCACGCAGGAGGGGGGTAACATGGGAGAATCAGGGAACTCCCATCACCACCGCGCGCATTCTGCACCAGCTGCAATCTCCGGATGGTATGCAAGGGCAGTCCTAAATTGCAGTAGTCGAGTCTAGAGGTGACAAGGGCATGAGTGACTGTGCGCAGGGCATCTCGGTCCAGGAATGGGCGAAGCTGACTAACAAGGCGGAGCTGGGCAAAGGCCCCCCTGGTGACGGCACCCACCTGCTCCTCCAACCGGAGCCATACATCCAGGAGGACCCCCAGATTCCACGCCCTAGGGGGCAACACCTCTCCCCCTATGGCCAAAGATGGATACTCTTGACTGGGCCGAGATGCCGGTATGCACAGCCACTCAGTCTTGGCTGGGTTGAGTCGAAGCATGTTCCCGTTCATCCAAATCCGTACCGCATGGTTTGAGGTGGAGATGTACAGTTGGGTGTCATCCGTGTACTGGTGGTATCTCACTCCAAAACCACAGATGATCTCACCCAGCGGCTTCATGTAGATGTTAAATAAAAGAGGGGAGAGGACCGACCCCTGAGGGACCCCACAAGAGAGAACCCTCGGGGTCAACCTCTGCCCCCCTACCAAAACCGATTGCGATCACCCCAAGGGGTAGGAGGTGAACCACTGAAGAACAGTGCCCGCCACTCACAACCCCCCGAGGCATCGCAAAAGGATACCATGGTCAATGGTATCGAAAGCCGCTGAGAGGTCTAATAGGACCAGGACAGAGGAAAAACCCCTGTCCCGCACCCTCCAGAGATCATCCATCAGTGCGACCAATGCCGTCTCCATGCTGAAACCGGGTTGGAAGCCTGATCCAGGTAGTCTGCTTCATCCAGGAAGAGTGGAAACTGCCAAGCCACCACACTCTCAACAACCTTCGCCAAAAAGCAAAGGTTGGAGACTGGACGAATGTTGTCTAACACAGTCGGGTCCAGGGCAGGCTTCTTCAAGAGGGGCCTCACCACCGCCTCCTTCAAGGCGGAGGGAAAAACACCCTCTCTCAGTGAAGCGTTGACAACTGCCCGGAGCCAACCGCAGGTGGCTTCCCTGGAGGCATAAGCCAACCAGGAAGGACACGGGTCCAACAAACATGTGGTGGAACTCAGACGCCGCATAGTCCTGTCCACTTCATCCTCAGAAACAGGATCGAACTCATCCCAGATCACATTAGCCAGACTACTTGTACCCTGTTCCTCAGACCACTGCAAATCGGAGGACAATCCGCTCCGAATCCGGGCGATCTTATCCGACAGATATTGACCAAATTCCTCAGCCCTTCCCCGCAACGGGTCCGCTCCCTCCCCCATAAAAAGGAGAGAGCGGGTAGCCCAGAACAGGGTGGCTGGGCGGTTATCTGCAGATGCTATGAGGGCGGAGAGATAAGACCTCCTCGCCGCTCTCATAGCTACCAGGTAAGTCCTAATATGGGCTCTTAGCTGGGCTCGGTCGGCTTGGGAGCGGGTGGACCTCCACCTGCTCTCTAAACCCCTCCGACGACACTTCATCTCCCGGAGCTCCTCGGTATACCAGGGAGCCAACTGGGATCCACGGCATGTGAGGAGATGCATGGGGACAACCCTGTCGAGGGCACCCGCCGCGGCCTGTTGCCAAGCAGATGCCAGATCCTCGGCAGAGCTGTGAACAAGGGAAGAGGGAAAGAACCCCAGTTCCGCCTGGAACCTCTCAGGGTCCATCAGGCGTCTGGGGTGGAACCATCTAAGTGGCTCCTCATCCCAGCAGTGGGGGGCGGCCTGTTGGAAGACCAGCCATAGGAGATAGTGATCAGACCATGGAACGGGCAATGCCATAAAAGTGGCTTGCCCTCTGTCACTACGCCACTGTTCGGAGACAAAAACTAGGTCGAGAGTGTTTCCCCCCTCATGAGTCGGGCCTTGAATAATATCCGGCCCAGGGGCCATACTTTGAGGACCCCTGATTTAGTGCAATATAAAAAATGCAAATAATTTTTCTCCAGACCACCAACATTTTCTCACAGACCACCACTGCTCCACAGACCACCAGTTGGTGACTTTTGATCTAGTCCAACTTCACGCCCAAGCAGGAGACCCTATACCATTTCTGACAAATGGCAGTTCAATCTCTTTTTGAAGACTCAAGTGATGAAGCTCCCACAACTTCCAAAGGCAAGCTGTTCCATTGGTTGATTGTTCTCACTGTCAGAAAATGAGTTTGAGTAATTTCCAATAGTGAAATAGCTGTGGACATCTTACATGTGAGAGAGGAAAGTGATTTTGACAGGCATGGTGGTATGGAGGAATGCAGAGATAATTTACCAAGGAATGCACAAACCATGAGCAAAACTCTTAAAAATTTAAAAAAGAGAATATAAAGGAAAACAAAGTCCTGGAAATGGAATGGATGTGAGAAAGAGATTAAAATCACCCTGCTTTACCTCTATGTGGTGTAAAAGGCAACAAAGGGAAACTCTAGCAGCCTATCAAAATCCTGTTATTTTATTAAACAACAGTAAGGTTGTTTCAGTAGTTCTTGCAAAGTCTGTTTCCTGACTTGGCTTCCCTTGAAGGATTGATAGTGGGGAGATCAGTAGAGAAAGTTGCTTGAAAGAAAAATTGTGGGAATGGGGTGCCACTTGAGGCTAATCATACTGGCTAAAATATTAATATTGGGCTTGGCCCATGATACGTGTAGTTCAACTGAATTTTGATATTAATGAATTTGTATTAAAACCTGAATAAAAGGAAGTTTTAGAACTGTTTATATTGTGCACCAAGCAATGCTATTTATAATCAATACAAATCCCATCCAAATTCATTTTTAAAAATAACATCAGAATTATTTATTTATTTATTATTTATTATTTGGACTTGTATGCCGCCCCATCTCCGAAGACTTGGGGTGGCTCACAGTTAAAACGAGAACAACAATGAACAATTAAAAAAGAATTAAACCACACACAAGCCCAATAATAGCTAAACAAATTTAAATTTAAAATAGTTTAAGAACCATCCCCCCACCCAGGGAGGAGTTACAGCCTGGATTGGTCGAACAACCAGGTCTTCAAATTGTGGCAGAAGGTGCGAAGGTCAGGGGCCAGACGGAGCCCCAGGGGTAGCTGGTTCCAAAGGTCAGGGACCGCCACAGAATAGGCTCATCGCTGGGGGACCGCCAGCCAACATTGGCTTGCTGACGGGACCCTGAGAAGCCCTTGCCTGTGTGCTCACACAGGGCGATTGGCATTCGATATCGGCAGGAGTCGCTCCCTCAAATATTGCGGACCCATGTCATGTAGGACTTTGAATGTTAAAACCAAAACCTTGAATCTCACCCGGAGTGCAACCGGCAACCAATGCAAGTCGTGCAGGAGGGGGGTAATATGGGAGAATTGGGAGACTCCCATCACCACCCATGCGGCTGCATTTTGCACCAGCTGCAATCTCCGGATGGTATGCAAGGGCAGTCCTAGATAGAGAGCGTTGCAGTAGTCGAGTCTGGAGGTGACAAGGGCATGAGTGACTGTGCGCAGGGCATCTTGGTCCAGAAATGGGCTGCTGATGAACAAGGCGGAGCTGGGCAAAGGCCCCTGGCGATGGCCCCCACCTGCCCCTCCAACTGGAACCGTGCATCCAAGAGGACCTCCAGGTTCTGCACCCTATCCACAGGGGGCAACACCTCTCCCCCTATGCCCAAAGATGGACATTCCCGACTGGACCGAGATGCTGGTATGCACAGCCACTCAGTCTTGGCCGGGTTGAGTTGGAGCATGTTCCTATTCATCCAAATCTGTACCGCATCCAGACAGTGGGTCATCAGGGCAAGGGCATCACTGATCTGATCTGGGGTGGAGATGTACAGCTGGGTATCATCCGCGTACTGATGGTACCTCACCCCAAAACCACGGATGATCTCCCCAGTGGCTTCATGTAGATGTTAAATAAAAGAGGGGAGAGGACCGACCCCTGAGGGACCCCACAAGAGAACACCCTTGGGGTCGACCTCTGCCCCTACCAACCACCATGACTGCCCGAGAGGTAGGAGGTGAACCACTGAAGAACAGTGCCCCCACTCACAACCCCCGAGGCGCAAAACGATACCATGGTCGATGGTATCGAGCGCTGAGAGATCTAATGGACCAGGACAGAGGAAAAACCTCTGTCCCGAGCCCTCCAGAGATCATCCATCAGTGTGACCAATGCCATCTCCATGCTGAACCGGGACAGAAGCCTGATTGGTACGGATCCAGGTAGTCCGCTTCATCCAGGAAAAGTGGAAACTGCCGAGCCACCACACTCTCAACAACCTTCGCCAAAAAGCGAAGGTTGGAGACTGGACGAAAGTTGTCCAACACGGTCAGGTCCAGGGCAGGCTTCTTCAGGAGGGGTCTCACCACTGCCTCCTTCAAGGCGGAGGGAAAAACACCCTCCCCTAATGAAGCATTGACAACTGCCCGGAGCCAGCCACAGGTGGCCTCCCTGGAGGCATAAGCCAGCCAGGAAGGACACGGGTCCAACAAACAATTAGTTATATAAATAAGGTGACTCAAGGCAATAAGAAAATGTAAAGGTACTGGCAGTTGCACATTATCATGGTTACAAAAAAATTCTCAGGGATATATTTAATAGCAAAGAAGGCTAAACTGAACTCTGATGTTTGTCAAGTAGAGATAGCTTTTTATATACACACACACACATCTGATTCTGAATAAGGGAATGTTAAGTAACATCCATCTGCCTTCTGAAGCATGTTACCCAGTTCTTCCAAAGAGAAGAAGCTATTAAGCACAATTTTATCCATCTTGAGCAAATTCAGCAGTTTGGTCTCTTTCTGGGCATTTGTACAAATTATGTTCTGTCTTTAAGCCTGGTTCAGCTTTTGCAGCCATTCTCCTTCCTCTCCCTGTCTTCCTATCTTGTGCACATATCTCTAACTTTATCAGTGTAAGGCAGTGGTGGCTAACCTTTTTGGGCTCCCGTGTCAAAAATTGTGCATGCCCATGCATGTGTGCTTGCGTGCCAGCACCCAGAAAGCAATGTGCACGGGAGGGCCCATGCCTTCTGTGCATGCACGTGTGACCTCCCCATGCCCTGTACATCTCTGTGCATACATGCACATCTCCCATGTACCCCTGCATCCCACGCATGCGTACCACATACTCAACAATCAGCTGGAGGGCGGCGGCGCACATGCACAGTTAGGCTCTTCTGGGTGATCCCTTGCATGCTGGCAGAAGTCGCTCTGTGTGCCACTTTTGGCACACGTGCCATAGGTTCGCCATCACGGGTGTAAGGGGATTGACTCTACATGGCTGAACCAGGAGTGGTATTTTCACATAGGCAATTCTAAAAGCAACCCCTGAGATTCCATGTGATAGCAATAGCACTTAGACTTATATACCACTTCACAGTGCTTTACAGCCTTCTCTCTCTAAGCGGTTTACAGAGTCAGCATATTTCCCCAATAATCTGGGGACTCATTTTACCAACCTCAGAAGGATGGAAGGCTGAGTCAACCTTGAGTCTCTGGTCAGCTACAATATAAACTACTTGTTTATATTATTGTGCTAATAACTTGCTGATAGATTAGGGTGATGTCAATTGCTATAAAACAATATTGGAAATTACTTCAAACCTTTCTTTCCTGATCTTTCAAACCCACTTCCATGCTTTCAGATATATTATAATGGCTCTTTAAATATATCCAAATATAATTATATTTTTGCTATTTTATGGGAAGTAAAAGCCTGCCAGAGATCATAATGTACTCCATGACTGCAAGTTTCCCCCATTCTTTTTATGCCAATACAAACTCCCTGCATTGTTCAGGCTAACTCTCTGAAAGCAGAGATACTGTTCAAAGTAAGATACAGAGAACTCGATGGAAAACCGCTGAATGACCCCTAGATGACAGAAATGAGGTAGCTGTTGCAGTATCTCTGGTGATTATCTGGATTTTTGCAGCCCCAATCTATTAGCTCAGTTTGGAAAAGCTTGCAGGAAAAGAAAGCTGCTGCACTGCTTCTGGGACCCGGTTGCTGGAGAGTGGTATAATTGTGGTGAGCTCTTATCACCTTGAATAAGATAAACTGAGCTGATATGTGTGCTTTGCTGACGGATATGGGGAAATAATATCTCTGCCCTTAGTCTTCGTGTTATCATTTGCAGGATTTGACAAGCTGCAAAATATAGCTTGCCAATTGTCATTATTGTCTTGTTGCTTGGAGCTGAATGGAGTTGCTTCAGAGGATTAATTGAAGTGTTCAGCCACACTGAGGATAAAAAAGGCATTTGGACTGGTTGATTATGATGATGTAAGGGAAAAAACATGTCATTCTTCAGACAATGTTTTAATTTATTTTGCATATTACATTCTACCTAAAGGAAAATTTGGGATTTAAGTTACAAATGTTATCCAAATAACCTTCTATAGAATCTACATAGGTAGAGGTTAGTTGAGCAAATATCTATCTTGCCTTTTATATCTTCATCACCTTTCCTCACCATTGAAACTTGTGGCTCATTTCTGCCTAATAAACAAGAATTGTAAACAATATTTAAATTCCATGCCAATCTTTTATCTGCCTCATGGATTACAATTTTGCATTCTGCCCATAATATGGACCTAAGTGAATGTAAAACTCCTAATGTAGCAAAAATATGTTGAGTTTTGTCTATGAACATGTTTAGTATCATTATTTATTGTTTGGAAAAATTTAAAAACAAAGAGAATTAAAAACACAATAAGATGAATACAGTACTTATTCCTTGGGCACTATTCACTTAGTCTTACCTAGCCTGCCTGGAAATCTGCCTTTGGCATTTTAAATATCCTATGTACAAACCTTTGTATGTATTCCAAACCCATTTTTATTAATTTTGTAGAAGTTAAAATATACTGTACCTAAGGAAAAAGACCAGCATCTAACTCTAACACCAAATAAACTAATAATTTCCTTGGGATACAGACTGGCCAAGAAATAAATGTACCACTTATTTTTAATAATATAATTGTAATGTATATATCAGATAAAATGGTGATAGAACCTTATAGCTTTACAAAATAAAATTTATTAGAATTAGCAAAAGAAGTAAAATGTAAAACAATACTTTAATAGGAACAATAAACTCACTTACTTTTGCATAACTCTTGCAAAACAACTGTTTAAAATTCTTATTCTTATTCTCCTTCTCCTTCTCCTTTATAGCTGCCCACTCCAAATTATTATAGACCACTTATAACAAATATACAAATATTAAGAAAATGTTGCAATCTGGACAAGAAAATAACCACCACAGTCAAAAGACTGAGATTTCATAAACAAACTAACTTCAGGCCTATGTACAGAAGCAAATTCTAAGGGCCATTCAACCACCACAGATATCTCTGCAACATGTGAACTATTGGCAGGCTGTAAGTTGTTTTAATGCTTTTTCTACCCAACACAGTCATGCTGAGATAATAATCACAGTCATCACCCCTCCTCCTTTTCCTCCCATCATAATTCCTTTTGCAATGTGCACATCAGGTCAGATGGTCAGAGCTTTACAAAGAACTTTACAAAGAAGTCATATGACTTCTGTGATTACTCCTGTTTTGAAAGGCAAACATGCTTTGTTGAAACATACACATATAAACAAAGCACACCCAGATCCACTGCAATGCATATAATTAATAAGCCGAATTCCTGATATGTTAACATTTTAGTTGGGTGATGAGGAAAATATTCATATTTCTTTTTCTGCTGGCAAATGAGTTGTTACACAAAGCACAGTCATGAGGGTAGAGCAAGGCTGCAGAAATTAACATTATCTTAATACCACCTTTGCAGGGATAATTATTCCTCCATTTTAGGACAGATTTTAACAACTGTTAGGCCATTATAATTAGATTGTCAATCCCAAAGTTATGATGGGCATTCAAATGGTCCATATATCCTTATGCTGCCTATTATGAATTTCATTACCTGAAATTCCTCCCCTTAAGAAGGCAATGGCCACAATAGTTCCAATCATCAGTATGTTCATAGTGTTCATCATTCTCATTGATGATGACTGGAACCATTGTGACAATGGAGTAGCAGACTGAGTTGCAGAATCCTGGGAAAGTGGTCATGTGAATGGCACACTTGTTGAAGAAAATAAGGGCAATAATTGATTTTACATGAGTTGGGAAAGCATGAGATAAAAACGGCTGTCACTGTGGAGCAGAAAGAGAAAGTGGTGATTTTTTTTTTAATTACATTTATATGCCGCCCTTCTCCGAAGACTCAGGGCTTACAATTTTTGGAGCACAACCCAATGCGCTCAGCAATAGCCTTCATTCCATTGTATATGCCTGCTTATTACTAAGCGGCATTTTTACAAAGTCAGCTAATTGCCCCCAACAATCTTGGGTCCTCAATTTACCTACCCCGAGAGGATGGAAGGCTGAGTCAACCTTGAGCCTGGTGGGATTCGAGCCTACAGTAATTGTAGACAGCTGGATCTTAAGAGCAGGCATTTAACAGCCTGAGCCACCAAAGCTCATTTAAACTGATTGAACCCAAATGGAAGCATATTGGATTAGGGTTGCACCCCACTAGTTAGAGCACAGAGGGAGGTCAGTTGGGATTATTGGGCTAGTAGTAGAAGTGTGTGCCGTTAGTTTCACACAATTTTGGATGATAACTGCAAATAAATGAAGTTCATTGTTATGACATGGCTAGGGTCATTATTACTGGCTGCAGGAATATATATTTATTTATAATTTAGATTTATATGATATCACATACATGATCTTCTGTATTGTTAGAAAGGATTTCTTTATTTGGAAAACAGACTGGTCTGAATTAGTAAGTCTGCTGATAGTAACGTTTGTTAACTTGCTTATAGTGTAGTGGTGTATTGTAAATACAGCACGTGTTTATTTTTAAATTCAGATGTCCAGTGATCTGTCCTTTAAAACTTAGTAACTTTTCCCTGAAGACTGCTAATTGTTTGAGTAAATGAAATACGTGCAGCAACATGTGATGAGAATTCCCATTTTCAGAAGCAGTGTGTTCAAGGAAAAATACCAATAGAAACTTTTCTAAAGACAGCCAGTATTCCTGGATCCAAATGCAAATGAATCAAAGTGGCTACTAGAAATATTACATTTCTAGTTCCTTAAGAGACTATTTTTAGGCCACATGGGATCTATCTTGTAAAGATGAAGTTTAGTTCTGATTTATACATCCCCATTGGAGTTACTTATTAAACTGTCACTCAGAGAATACAACAGTGGAAAACCCATTACTGACTTAATTAGATCTGTGGTACTTTCAGTTTAATAGTGGCTGGTGCCAGTATGTGGTCAAGGAAGTACATAACTATGACACAGAAGTGGGAGAAATGAATATATCTATCTCCTGTAACATTTTTTTCAAATGTAAGGAAAGCATGACAGAAAATATTTTATATAAATACTCCATATCAGGGAAAGAGGGTCATTTTTAAAGATTATTTCAGTTCTGTTCCCCAACTACTCAGTGTTAGACTTTGTGTCCAACATGTTGTGTAAGCAGTGTATAAACTAATATAATCCTTGGTTGTATAAACAGAGGCATAGAATCAAGGTCAGGTAAAATTTTATAAAGCCTTAGTAAGTCATACTTGGAATACTGCATCCAGTTTTGGTCACCACATTACAAAAAAAATGTTGAGACTTTGGAAAAAGTTCAGAGAAGAGCAACTAAGATTATTAAGGGCCTGGAGATAAAACATATGAAGAATGGTTGCAGGAACTGGATAAGTCTAGTTAGAGAAAAGAAAGACTGGTGGGAGGGCATGACAACAATATTCCAATATTTGAAACACTGCCACAAAGAGGAGGGGTCAACTTATTTTCCAAAGCACTAGAAGGCAAGAGAAGAAACAGTGGATGGAAACTAATCAAGGAGAGAAGCAACCTGGAATTAAGGAGAAATTTCCCAACAGTGAAGACATAATGGAACAGCTTGCTGTCAGAAGTTGTGGGTGCTTCATCACTGGAGGTTTTTAAGAAAAGACTGGACAGTCATTTGTCCAAAATGGTACAGGTGGTTAGACTAGAAGACCTTCAAGGTTCCTTCCAGCTCTATTCTGATTGAATGATTGAATGAGTGAGTGGAAATTATGAATACAAATTTTAACTTGCATCCTGTTTGCTTTCACAATGACTTTGGAAAAAAGCAGCGGTTACTTCCATCTCCAAGTGATCGGCATCTAAGACATGAATAGTAAAGAATGGATATCATGGTTTTTCCAAACCACTCCAAAAAGAGAATTCAAAGCAAATTAGTATAGTATATCATAAATACTATTTACTATTTCTACTGGAGACTATTTTAAAACATGTTATCAAAGCGGAACATAGATTGTGTTATTCAGTTTTGAATATTTCAATCTTAAAAAGTAAATCTATACATTCCAAAGAGTATATCTGCATTATCAGTTTATACATGATAAGATTAAGTTCTAGTACTTACAATTTCCTTGCTAACTAATATCCCCCATAAAGCTTATCAGATTTCTTATATTGTTTGAGTTTGACTTCAATAACTGTCCAGTGATGAGATGCAAACTGACTAGGGCTTTTGTAATTTCCAATAGCTATGTAAAAGAGGTTCTTTTTTTCACCATCAAACATCATAATGAGATATATCTGCCAAAATGTTCCTTTTTATATCTATTAATGGCACAAAAACCTGTGTTGCACCTGGTTACCTGAGCTCTGTTCAATCTGTGCAAATGTATTGAGAAAAAAAAAACATTTGGGTTTTGCTCCAGAAGTCCCTTCTATTTTCTGCTGCAATTGTGTTAGGTTTCCATCCATTAAGATTAGCAATTAGATGTTGCTAAGAGATGCACATATATTGTGGGCCACAGCAGATTTCTCCCTTCTCTAAAGGTTTACCAGTCGTAACTGTCTGCAGCTCTTTCAACCAGAAACATATTTGTGAGCTGGAAGTACCTTATTTGAGGAAATTACACGGCAGATAAAAACAACAAGAATGTCAAATTATGTCAACTTCCATTGTTGCTTGTAATGTGCCAAGCATAGATTGAGACTACAAATCTATTCACGTTTTTTTTAAAGAAACTTGCACTGCTTTCAGAATTAAGCAAGAAAATGATGTTCCTTCTGTTAATGCAATTTTATCTGTGACTAAGACCCACTGAATTTAGAGATACTTACATTAGAGCTGACATCTATAGCAGGAGTCCCCGATCCCTGGTCCATGAACTGGCACTGGCTGTGGTATGCCAGAAACTGGCCTGTACAAACAAGCCAAACCTCATCCGTTGGATGAAGGCAGCATGAGAAACCATGCCCTTTCTGGTCCATGGAAAAACCTCTTTCCATGGAATTGGTCCCTGGTGCCCAAAAGGTTGGGGGCTGCTGATCTATAGGATTAGCCAGAACTACATCCAGATACAGTATGAGTTTTGTATTAGTATCTTTTACAATAAAATGCTTTGCAGAAATCAACAGAAGTATTTTTCTGAGTTATAATGAACTCCTGTGTTAAAGACATGATTACAAAAACAAGCCAGAAACTTAGCAACTCAAAGGAACAGTTATCTGTGACTGAAAAGCAGAAATACCTGAATATATTTTGTGTTCCTCTATCACAGAGATAGGCAATATCGCCCTTTTACAACCTGTGGACTTCAACTCCCAGAATTCTTGAACTGGAATTCTTGAAGCTGGCTCAGGAATTCTGGGAATTGAAGTCCACAGGTCATAAAGGGGAATAGTTGCCCACTCCTGTTATATCAGCATGTCTGCTCCTCAGATAAAAGCAGCATTAGATTTTTAAAAATTTTATTCCACCTTTTTCTTTTCTTGTACAATTCTAGGCAACCTAATACTACTTCTTCCTCCTATTTTCCCCACAACATCCTGTGAAGTGAATTGGGCTGAGAGAGAGTGATTGGCCCAAAGCCATCTAACCGGGTTTTCATGTTTAAGGCGGAATGGTCTCTTGACCTCTAGGCCAACACTTTAACCACTACACCAAACTGGCTGTTGGACTTAGAATTCCCAAATCCTCAGCCACCAACATGGTTTAGGCTGCTGTTTCACTGTATGTGTGCGTGTGTGTGTGTGTGTTCCATAAGACAGCTGCCCTACATAAGAGGTACTACAGACAAAATCAGTAAGATACTACACAGGCATCACATCAAGACTGCCTTCAAAACAGACAGAAAAATAGCAGCCATCCTAAGAAACCCCAAAGATAAAATTGACCTGGAAAACCAAGGCATATATGAAGTCCCCTGTGCATCATGCCCTGCCACATACATCAGACAGACTAATAGAAGAATAAGTACTCCCCTGGAGGAACACAAAAATGCAGTAAAAAAGCTGGAACACACTTCCTCACTAGTCCAACACATGAAAACCACAGGTCATAGCATTAACTTCAATGGCACCAAAACCCTAGCCACTATAGAAAACCCCAGCTACAGAATTATCAGAGAAGCCTTAGAGATTGAAAAAAGACCTGAAAGCATGAATAGAAGAGATGACTCCACCAGACTGTCAACTATCTGGAAGCCTGCACTCACAAACAAAAAAATCTCCACACCACAAGCCAAAACACCTGGGCACAAACAGACCCCCTGATACCTCCAGCTCAAACACAGCCCAACCAGCCACCCAGATGAAACCTAGCCTCCTAATAAATGATAGCCGGCCATTCACCCAAAGCCAAGCTGCACTAAAAAACCCCAATACAGGAAACACAACGTTGCCAGCTAATCAAGACAAAAAATGCTACAAAACAGACAAAAGATATTAGAAACACCAATCAAGCAGAACACAGCAAACTCCAAGACCAATAAACACAGACCAAAAATCCCAAACAATCAGGATGAAGAAAAAAACATTCTAACACAGCACAAGGCTAGCACCAAATTTAAAACTGAAACGGCTGTGAAAGCCTGACACACAGACGAACCCAATACACAAGCCTGATGATGGCAGATGAGATTCTGTGGAAACATCGCTACAACTTTAAAAGCACATATATATGAAAATGTCGTGCTCAGAAACTCATGCAGGGCCTGATGGACAAATCTATACTTCCTTGTAACTAGTTCATTGCATTGAAAAATGATATCTGTAGTGTTCATTGTTGATTTATTAATTCAACAGAAATCAGCAAAATTATAGTGGATCACATTATGGATTAATTTACACAAAGGGTTCCCTAGGAGTTGCCAAACAGTAGATTTACACTTAACCTATCTCCATTGAAAAACATTGTACTCCTTACATAAAGAAATTATCTATGAATTATTGTTCATTTCAAGCTATCAATTGAGAATGTTTCAGTAAATATTTTAATCAGGGATGCTTGATACATAGCTTTATAATATATGCTTCAACTATTGGAAATATATTTGTAAAATTATGAAAAATGATTTGTTATTAAAAAGAGAAGGGACAGAGAAAATTTAAACATACTTCCAGAGAAAATAAAACATTAACTTGAATGGTTCGGATCATGGATGAAGTATCTTGGTATTCCCTGGTGGGTCACAATCAGAGGGGAATGTGCAATTAAAACAAAAATTGTCCCAGGCACAGATTTTGAGTAAGAGTATGACTAAATTTAATGAATAGTTTTTCTATTTGCTTCTTTTGCCCAGCAGAGAAATGAATCTATGAACTACCAAGAGTTTCTAAATTTTTATTAACATAATAAAATGTTATTTTGTGTGACTTTCTACTATGTACCATATACACTACTAGCTTAACTATAATCTTCCCAGTGTCTGTGGAAGTGCATGTGCTGGTGAAATTTAATATTTTTTATTTATTATTTTAAATATTTAAAGCCTTTCGAATGGAAAAGTATATGGTGTATGGAAAGAGCAGAGGGAAGGTAAAAGTTTGCAATACTCTATTTGTGTGAGTCGGGTTTTGGGGTCTTCTTTTTTTTACAGTTGCTTTCATAAAGAGCAAATAATAGTCAAAAATAAATATGGAATAAAAAATTAGAGTGCCTGTCAAAAAAATGAAATCCAGATTTGGGGAATTGAGAAGATGTAAGCAAGTTCATTCTGCCTTCCCAGTAAAAAATATGGTTAACATCATACTGCTTTTGTATTTTCAGTGAAACTGCCTTCTTTTATCTATCTATCTATCTATCTATCTATCTATCTATCTATCTATCTATCTATCAGTCAAAAGGCATGCCATGTAAACTTCTCAATCAGTGCATGCAAAAAAGCTACCTTCTGAAAGGTAAATAATGTTTGTGCCAGCTTAGTCTCAAAGGCAAAAAGGGCTGTAACTGTGGTCAAGCCATCCCTGGACAAGAGGATTATAGCTGCTGGATCAGCAACACTTATGTGTTCTATGGGCCACCAAGGCTATCAGTTCTTGAGTAATAGAGGTGAATCCACTAAGTAGGCACCAAGGCTGCACATGTTCCTTCATGAGGAGGGTAACCCATACAGAACTGATGATTCATTCAGTTCCCTTATTCAAGTGCTGGTGATTCGCAGTTTATTTAGCAAGATCTTACTTGCTCTTTTGAATTAAAATCCTCCATAATTGTGGTGACAAAAATATTGTATACAGATGTCTGTAATTCAATACTATACAGAGGATGTAATCAAAATGTTGCAGTAATTTTTAATGAGCACAAAGAGGATACAGACCTTCACTGAGATGAAAAATACATACATTTTAGGTGAAGCTGTTTCATTATATCAATTCTCTTGTCTGTTCATTTATTGATAAATAGTGTTGATATTGAAATCTTAATACTGTTTCATTAAGTTCTTGTTGTTATTTGGTATTTTATAATGCGGTAAAATTTTATTTTCTTTACTTGATGCAGATTGTCATTACAAATTTGTCATCCTATCATTATATTACAGTATAAATATCTTGTGTGGTGACATTAAACAGATATACTGATGTACATATTAATAATATAGTAATTTTGACTTTTAAGATAAAACAAGGTGTTTATTGGAATAAATATTTCTGAATATACATTTCAGAATATTTATTATGTTCTTCTCCAGAGAGTCACAAGAACATTTCATTCCTGGAAGCTAAGCAATGGAAAAGCCAATTATTGGGAAACTCAATTAAAAAAATAAGAATTCTCCCAATGAAGGAACTTTTTTCCTCTTTAAATACTGGTAGTTGGTGGTGAAATGTTTAATAGTAAATGGATTCAGCAAACATTTTTTATTCTGTGATTACTCATCAAATGAGTAGCCTTGTGTTCTAATTTACTGAAAAATCTTTATTTAAAGGTGTGTCATAGGACAATCCTTCACTGGATTGTTCCCTTTATTGGAACACAATCTAATCTCATTAAATATAAAACTTTCATAAAGAAGATATTATAGCCTTGAAAATGCCAACTTACATCAGCTTGCTATGGTGCGATGTACTGCATTTTTAAAATTATAGAAATTATTTCCTGAGTTGTATCTATGTCTGTACTACTATCTTGAAACATATTTCTAAGTTCTTGGTGATACATAAATGGCCATCCTTCCTTCTTTTTACAGATTGGGACCAGTGGTGGGATTCAAATTTTTTTACTACCGGTTCTGCAGGCATGGCTTGGTGAGTATGGCAGGGGAAGGATACTGTAAAATCTCCAGTCAGAGGTGGTATTTGCTGATTCTCGGAACTACTCAAAATTTCCACTACCCGTTCTCCAGAACTGATCAGAACCTGCTGAATACCACCTCTGATTGGGACCACAGGAACTGAAAGAAACACTGTTTCTAATTGTTCCTACTTGTACTCTAAGAACATAAACTTCTGTCTCAGATGCCTTCCAGGCTAAAGTTGTGAGAACTAACAGAAGGCAGATCTTTTTAGTGAATTTTTGACTTGAACCAAAGGTGCTTTTTTTCAAAAGGCAACTGGACTTTCTGGTTTTTCTTTGAAGTTGTTTTGCTTCTCATCCAAGAAGCTTCTTCAGCTCTGACTGGATGGTGGGGAATGGAAGGATTTATACTCCTTGCAGACAGCTGGTCATTTGCATTCTTTTAGGGGTTGTTAAGGCCACCTGGAGGTTTATCTGGGTCATCAGAGTCTCCTGAGTGGTGCGTATTGGTGTGAAGATTCTTGGAACTGTTGAAAGGATAGTGTTATAGATTGGAGATAGATGATGTTGTATCCCTTCTTTATTGAGAAAGAGGTGTTCAATTTTGACATAGATGGTCTCTTTAACTGCTCTTCCAAATCAGCAGCCCTCTCTGTTCAAAATGTGGACTCTGCTGTCTTCAAAAGAGTGGCCTGCGTCTTTTAAATGCAGATGGACTGCTGAATCTAGTTCTGATGTGTTTGTTCTCCTATGTTGTGCCATGACCTTAACGACCTGCTAAAAGAATGAAAATGACCAGTGGTCTGCAAGGAAAATAAATCCTTCCATTCCCCACCATCCAGAAGCTTCTTGGATGAGAAGCGAAATGTCTTAAAAGAAAAACCAGAAAGCTCAATTGCCTCTTGCAAAAAAAGCACAACCATGGGACAGCCATGACCTAAATGACTGAGAATCTCCATAGACATTTTGACTTGAACGTTTCAGTATTTCAATCATTCAGAATTTTGCTGGGTGATTTTAAATCGCCCTGAAAACAACTTGTCCTTAATGAACACACTTTGAAAAATAAACTAAATAAATGTTTAATAAGACCCAACCCTTTGCAGGCACTCTGTTCTATGCATGTAGATCACCCTTGAGTGAAAATATCAAAGTTCAACAAACTCATTGCCTTGGCCTAAGAAGGCAGTGCTCACAGCCGTTGAATTATTCCAGAGGAGAACAAGCTGGTTGGATGACCTGATCCTTCCCTGTTCACACATTTAATTTAATCAAATTTAATTAAATCTAGTACAAAACATCCTCTTCTATTTCTTTGTCAGGCTTATTCATAAGGAAGCTGGATTTCCTGCTGGCTAAAGAAAAAAAAAACAAATGCAAACCACACCAAACCCTTGCCTTGAAAATGCTGCAGGCTTTTTCAGTAGATCCACTTCCAAAACCTGTCGCTACCTTAACGGTTGTGTAAGCAAAATCTTTTTTTTTTCTTACAACAAAGGTACCTTTTAATAAGACATGAATCAGTCCCCTCTACGCTAATCCTTTTTGCTTTGTATAAAGCTGTCAATTTCATAATCAGTCTCTCATTTATTTACAATTCCCAGGAAAGAACAATTCAATTCATATGTGAAAGGTCATTCTTAAAGTATTGAGGTTTCAAACATTCCCACTCGACATTCCCTCTTTGACCTCAAGCTGTCATGTTTATTATCTGGGAGGTCTCCTGATGTTGAAAAATGCTACCAAAAAAACAAATACAGATAAAGCACTTTGTAGACTTAGAGATGTAGCACAATAGAGAAATCATTGGATAACAAATGTCAATAGTATCAAAGACTTTGAGGTTTCAAGTTGATTTGCATACATTTCTGAAGCACATTGTATATTTGGGTTAACTGTGATAGCTCTTATAGGTCTTAGCTTTACCTTTGTCAATATTTCAGGTACATTTCACACAATATATTTTCCTTCAGTGCTTTATTCGGTGCTCCATGATATGTATCATTCTACATTTCCATATTCTGAGAATCTGACTATGTCTTTGAAATATGTATATTAAATTAGCAGTATGCAAATCCTTCGAACTAGATGATGGGGTGGGTTTTTTTTTTTTTGGTCATTTTGACACAAGCAGAAAGATCCTGTCAATCCTCTTGCTTACAATGCATGAGTGAATTTCCCCTCTTTGTTATTCCAGTGCATGCTTGCAACAAAATAGCCAGAGGCAAAATGCTGAACAGATTGATGCAAATGACATTTTGGTTAAAATGCATTATAATGATCAGAAGTACTTGTTGACGGCATGATTCTTTAAGTGCAAAGCATAGGTCCATGATGGTGAACCTATGGCACATGTGCCACAGGTGGCACACAGAGCCATTTGTGTGGGCACATGAGCCCCAGACAAATTTACCTGCATTGCGCATGCGCGTGCCTCCCAGCTGATTTTTGGCCCGTTTGAGGCCATTTTTGCCCTCCTGAGGCTCGAGGGTCTCGAGCCTCTGCAGCCTCAGGAGGCTGAAAAAACAGGCCTTCTGGAAATACTGAAAGTACTGAAACGGTCCCTTTTTGAGCCTCCAGAAGCTTCCTTCGAGCCTTCAGGAGGGCAAAAACAGCCTTCCCCGGGATCCAGAGGCCCTCCAGAAGCTGAAAACAGGCACTTCCAGTATTTCCAGAAGGCCCATTTTATGGCCTCCCGAGGCTGTAGAGGCTTCCTTTGAGCCTCAGGAGGGCAAAAACGGGCCCAAAATCAGCTGGGAGGTGCATGCATGCACAGTGCAGGTAAGGGAGTGGAGGGGGTGTTGTGCATGCATGTACAGGGGGCAGGGGGCATTGCATTGTGGGTGCCACCACATGCGCGCTTTCGGCACACCACAACAAAAAGGTTCACTATCACTGGCATAGGTGATGTATAAACACTTTTATCAAGGTTGAGTCAGCCTTCCATCCTTCCAAGGTCATAAAATGAGCACCCAGATTGTTGGGGGCCATATGCCGACTCTGTAAACTGCTTAGAGAGAGCTGTAAAGCACTGTAAAGCGGTATATAAGTCTAAGTGCTAAGTGCTATTACTATATTTCAGTGTTGAACATGGCATTGTTCCCTGAATTTTTGTTGGTTCAACAATCACCTATGTATTGCAGTAGTTATTTTGAAGAACTACTATAGAATCTTCCTTTGTTGACCTGGAAGGTTTTTTAGAACTTTAAAAAGGAATGGAGGTTTTCTGGAATGCTGACATTATAAACCCTTTCTCTTTCTTTCTGTCATGGCACACAAATCTCTGCAAGGGAGAAACAAATGAAGAAACGCCCATCACAACATCAAGATGCAAAGCCTTACATAATTGTCTCCTGACATTGGATGCATGGATACATGGGTCTACTGGAATCCCAATGCCAGAAAAAATAATGGACTGTTTCAAAAACATTCGTTAAAAGTGATCAAATAACTTAATGATAGTGGAGTACATATTAATCAATAGTCAATTAATCAATAGTGCTAATCAGCATTTCTGTGCAAATGTTAAGATACACAGAACGATATTCACTGCATGAGTACAATTGAGGCAGAGTCTGTTTTTTGAAAGCAATGGACTCTGAATCAAATACAAAAGTACTGAAGAAGAAGAAAAAAGGAGAAAAAAAGAAGTGGCAAGACCACCTTCTTCAGGAAAAATTTGTTCAATAATGTCTTAGTGAGATATGTTCATTGATCTAAACCAGAGAAGTGCAACTGAGTTTCATGTTGCTATACACACATCATTCTTTGTTTTATTTGCCCTAGATCACTCCCAGATCTACATGGCTCATAACGTTATTGCTTAGTTTTATTCATTTTTTGCTTGTATCTTCCATTTGTTTGTTTCTAAAGGAGATACAGCTTGTCTGCCAATATTTATGGTTTGAGAGTATTTGCCCCAAATGATCTGCAATCTCCATGTTTTCTGCTACCCTTCTAAATGGTCCCATATCCAGGGGTGGGATGTTACCAGTTCGGCCCAGTTCTGTAGAACCTGTAGCTACGAAGAGAAGCTGACACTGAACTGGTTTGGTGTTTGGCCCACTGGCCTGTCCGGGGTCTAGGCTGTCCTTTATTCCTTGCTTTTCCCCCATCAGCTGCTTTGCATGACACAGCTGAGGTTGAAAAAGCAGAAAACGAGAGGATTTTCAAATGCTGCGCACCCCAGCGCAGTGCTTGTCAGCTGTCCAGACGGCACAGCTAATGATTTCTTGCAAACGCTGCACAATGATTGTCCGCAGTTCAGAGAACTGGCAAATCATTCCACTGGCTAGCCCTGTTCCTCCCTGCCCACTCACTCCTGACCTGGCATGCGAGCCATCCAACTTGCCTGGTTTGGTAAGTTGCTATTTTTCCTTTTTTCCCCCCCAACAATCAACTGCTCTGTTCTGCCAGGAGATTTAGATTAGTTAGAAAGCAGGAAATCCTTGGATTTCTTGCTTTCTAGCTAATCTAAAAGCAGAGCCAAACCTTCCTTAGGACTGAAGCTTTTCAGTGCAGACTCAGGTAGCCGATTGCAGATAGATAGATCTCTAAGTAAATCTGTGAGGAACTCAAGCTGCCTGCCTGCTTTGCCTGTTTTTGGGTAAAAGTTGCTCTTTTTTAAATAAAAAAAATCAATATTTACATAAATATTTATAATATTTACATACAATCCATGCCCACCCAGTCACATGACCACCAAGTCACATCCACAAATTAGGTCACACCACAGAACCGGTTGTTAAGAAATTTGAATCCCACCCCTGTCTATATCTTAAGCTATTATATCAAGCAAGTTTGCCTACACTAAGGTTTTCACTGCTTTTTACTTCAGACCTCAGTGCTGTCTTGTTTTGTTACAGGCAATCCTCATTTAGCAATCACAACTGAAACTGGTAAATTGTTTGTTACATGAAGCAGTTGCTAAATGAAACTTTAGCTATGCTTACAATCTTTCTTCAGCTTTATAGACATGCAAAGATTGTAAATGCAAGAATTGGTCACAGAAAGGTTTTTATCATCACTACTACTGTAACTGCAAATGCAGTTGATAATGGTTTCTTGGAATAGTAGTAGCCCAAGCTCATATTTCCTTTGGTGTTCTCCAAGTCATAAACAGCTGCATTAAAGTACAGAGCATTAGCACTACAGATGTTTTGCTATAGATTCTAGTGCAATAGTTCAATATTTATTATTTATGTGGATCTTAATTCTTTGGGATGATCCAAATCAAATCACATCATATCAAGAGGGACAGGCTTCTATTTCAGCAATTGAAATGATGTACTTTATATAGGAACCAGATATGTAAATATTTGCTTAGAAAATTATATATCTTAATTCTCTCCATGTGGATTTAAAAATCACTCAGATCTGTAAGACTGAGTCCCCACACAGAGTTGTAAAAAGAAACTATCACGATTTCAAATAGTACAGGACTTGAGGGAGAAAAACTTTTTTTCAAACAGGGATTACAGGCATTTCATCAAGAAGAACAAGCATTTTACTTCAATATTTTGTGAGCAGAAATTCTTGTTTTTAGCCCGTAGCGTCTAGATTTTCTCACAATATCTCTTGGGTCTGAACAAATCTAAGAAATATAGATGATAGGTACAACAGATCAGCACCTTAGTTTGAAGCAATCTTACTCACTGGTTAAAAAATTAAAATAAGAGAGAGGGGAGAAAGAGGCCCTGTTGCTGCAGATAGAGAATACTAAATCAAATAACATTCTTTAGAAGAATGCCACAAGAAGGAAGAAGTGGATAAGGAAGAGGAAGAAATGTTCAGATAAGGCAGAATGAGAGGAAGAAGAAAATAGTGTGAGACGATCCTGGAAAAGAGGATGTTTGAGAGAAACAAGTAGCTAGAGTGTTCCTGAGAGGTGTGTATGTATGTATGTGTATACAGTATATAGACATACACACTATACACACACAAACACATATACACTATATATATTCCATATTCCAGCAACATAACATAACAGAAGATTAAAAAATAATAACCAAGCTAGGTTGAAAAGCATTTTTTCTTACTCTGCCCTTCAGAACTGCAGAATAAAAGAGTTGGAAGAGACATTGGAGGTCTAGTTCAACCACCTGCTCAAGAAGGAAACCCTATACAATCCAGTGATTGCCCAGAGTCTTCCTAAAAGCCTCCAGTGATGAAGCACCCACAACTTCTGATGGCAAGCTGTTCCACTGGTTAATTGTTCTCACTGTTAAAAAATTCCTCCTTATTTCTAGGTCTTCTTGATTAGTTTCCATCCATTTTTTCTTGTCTTGCTTTCCGATGTTTGGGAAAATAGGTTGACTCCCTCTTCTTTGTGGCAGCCCCTCAAATATTGGAACACTGCTGTCACTAGTTCTAGCACTATTTATTTCCACTAGTTCTAGCAATTATTGTATATCATCAGCTCCTGGAGGAGAGTTCTTTTTATTAGAGATCTAACTAGGGACTTCTGCAGGAGGAATTTTTAAAAAGTCAAGGTAGCAGCTGCAACTGCATGATCAAAGCCCCTTTTGCTCTGTTAATCCTAAGTCCAGGTCAATAGAACCATGAAATGGAACAGTTCAGTTTATCAGTCTGAGATACTGCATGTCCAGTGCAGGAGTTCAGTATGCTGGAAAGAGACATGCTATACCTCAAAAGGAGTGAAGAGAAACAGTAAAATAGTATCACTGTGTACTTGAAGCAAGAGGGGGGAGAAACATTGGATTCATGATATCTGTCTATTCCAAATTAGTCAGAATATTGCAATTGGTAGCCCCCATCAAAGCTATTCAACTGTTGGCAAAATTGGGGCAAAACAATTGTAGTAAAACAGAGTATCTATATTTGCACACCATATATCACAACAGATCTTCTGCTGAATGTTCAGACAACACAATTAGATTTAATAAGATTTAATAAACCAGATTTTAAAGGAATAAAATTCAAAACCCCTTGAATGTTGTGAAAGATGGAAATTTTTATCCTTATAATGTGAAACTTTTCAATGAAAAATAATAAAATGATATTGATAACTGTCTTTTTTCATACTAGATGTGAGAAGATGGAAGGATGTTTTTCCCTGACTGGCTGAACAGGGACCCAGCCTAGACTATTTTTTGTTTTATCTCAACTCCAGATTTAAATGCTTGAGTAAATATGTACAATATCTCTTTCTTTTACTTCTCTCATCTCTATTTGGAATACCATCAGGACATACCATATATCAAACATAAGATATGATAAGTTTTTGTTGAAATGTTAGTAAGTCTAAATTTAATCTTGCAGATATAAGGAGCAAAACAAAGATACAATATCTGGAAAGAAAAACAGTTACACATCAGAAAGGAAACTTTCTTTCTAGGTATTTATTTATGAGATTTAAATCTGTTATGGCTGTGTAGCTAATTACTAATTACTCAAATATAATTGTTGACATTCAATACTAAATATCTAAGCTATTCTAGGATGGAGAGGTCTTTGGAACAAGGCCTGTCCCTTTTGATATAAAACAACAAAATTGGTCAATTAAGAGGTAAAATAAAATGCAACAAAAATACATAAATAATGTTAAGATTAAAACCGATCTCCAGTGCAAGTGAGCTTAATCAAAACACACTCCAAATTTTAAAAAAGTCCTTTTGCTTGCCATCTGGGAAGAAGAGGAAATGTTATCTGCCTCTTTTGAAAGGCCATGCTAATGCCAAAAAGAGGTTCATCTCTGTTCTACATTACGATATGTAGAAATTAATATCTGCTGCCACTTTTAATACTTATAGAAGTACAATATTTTGAACAAATGAAAAAAGCAGCTGATCCATGGTTATGATCTTGATCTCTTCTGAAGACTTCTGGATCTCTACCAGGTTTTTAAAGTAGTAAGCGTGGTCATTTTTTTACTCCTTATTAAGTTCTTAACTTGTTAGCAGGAGTTCTCCAGCATAACTCAAATACATGTTTGAAATGCACATAACACATTACTCTAAACTGTCTATAAATTACAAGATTGCCTGGTCATAACCCATATGGACAGGCCACAACCCTTTACTTACTCAGCGGATACCATACGGCAGCCCTCACAGCTGATCCTTTTCTTGACCAATTCTTTGACATATCTGGATGTTGACATGAGTTGAGCAATAGCATTGGGATGAAATAGGGCTCAAAAAGCAAACTTTACTGCCTTTTTGGGTAGCACTGACTCAGTAGGTTTAATGGCAAACAGCTGAAATTTCCACTGACATTTTTTCAGTGATTCCTTGCTGAAAAGATTTCTCCCTCAGCAGGCTCAGTATTGGCTCAATGACTCTTCATGAAGCTGTTGTACAAAAACAGCTTTCTAACCTGCTGTAATTCAATGCTTTATTCCAGTAAGTTGTCACCTGAGGAAATCGCCTGGTGTGTGTGTCTGTATGTTTAATATAATAGAACAGTCAGGGGCCCAATGTTAGAGAACTTCACTAAATTACCTCAAGTGAAGTATAGTCAATATGTCTGAGAAGTTTGTCAAAGGTTTATAAGAAATTATAAGTACCAAAAATAGATGCTCTGGAAACTGGTAACTATTAGGTTATTCTAAAGGTCAGGATTTGCTGGATGCTATATACATAAAGCACGCTTAGTACTCTGACAAATTGGAAAGTCCTGGTTTTTCAAAACCTTTAATAAACTCTATTTTATGGACCAGTGAATGCACACACACAAATGCACAAAAACATTATTAAGTAATTCAAGTGGTGGCTAACAGAGTTATCTGAATTAATGCCACCTATAATTCTAGTTGAGAGCTAGTTTGGTGTTCACACTAGAAGCCAGGAGACTGTAAGTTCCAGTCCTGCCTGAAGCCCAAAGCCAACTGGATGACCTTTGGCCAGCCACTCCTTGTCAGCTCTTGGAAAGAGACAAGGGCAAACCAGTTCTGAAATTCTGCCCAAAAAACTGCAATGACTTATTCCACAGTTGCCATGATTTGAAGGCCCCTGCCCCAGAGTTACCCTTTGTCATTTTACCATACTATATCAGAAAAAATAAAATCTAAGACAGCTTCCTGCTTCTAGGTAGGCCAATCTAATAGGCAGGGGAATGAACTGATAACCAGTCAATCATTTTTAAAACCTTGCCAGCAAAAACTAGATAGCTGGGTTTGTGTGTGAAGGTAGGTCAAAGAGAGCTTAACTCCCCACTTTTGAAGCCATTGGGCAGATTAAGTATAATAGCTCAAGGCTGAAAGACTTGTTAGGATCAATTCTGGAATTTCTCAATGGATCAAGAAGAGTTTGGATCCAGGAAAATAAAATGTTCCTCTGATAAACCTCTGAAAGAAATTGACTTATTACAGTACTGTATGATAGTATAAAAATACAGTGTAGGGGATGACCAGGCTGAGCCCAAGGGAGGAGTCAAACAGGTCATCAGTAATGAGTCCCTTCACACCCACAAAAGATCTAAGACCAGCCCACCTTGAATTCCTTTGGCTCTTATCTACTGCCAGTTTGTTTTGGCTGTTAGTAGTTCAGATTCTTGTAGAGAGGTTAAGCTTGCAATAAATCTTTATAACCATTTGAACTGCCTGGATCTTTTGATTTCCCTGGTACCCTGGGACTGAGCAGCTCTCTTTTTACCTACCTGGTATCACAATTTTAATTTTGTTTGGCATCTGTATAATTAATTGTATTTAAACATTTGTAAAGTTGTTTTATTTATTTATTTTATTTATATTGGGATTTATATGCTGCCCTATCTCCTGAAGGACTCAGGGCAGCTCACAACAGTAAAAATATATAATACAAAAAATTTAAAATTTAAAAAAAATATTAAATAGAAATCCCAAAAATACTAATCAAAACCGACAACAGCCAATATACACCAATAAACACCAATAATTTTAAGGCAAATTAAATTTCCCAATGCCATCTACTTAAATGACATAATGCTTGATTCAAAAAGTAATCAAGGATGTGGTTATATAGTTCAAATGGTTGTAAAGATTTATTGCAAGCTTACAAGTAACCAATTACTCTTGCTAAGAGTGTTTAATATATACACTCAAAAGAATGAAAATGACCATTTTCAGTCAGTGGGAAGATCTTGGAGAATCTGATTTTAGAACAGGGGTGTCAAACTCACGATGACACATTGTCATCATGTGATGTATCACAACTTTTCCTCCCTTCGCTAAACTGGGGGTGGGGGTGGCCAGCGCATGATGCAACGGACCATGGGCTGTAAGTTTGACACCCCTAATCTAGAAGAAGAAATTATCAAGAAGCATAGAAAGAGTAGGAAGAGCAAATAAGGAGGGAAATGGAACTGGTACCAAATATTAAGAGATTAATACAAGCAGTGTGATTTTGGTACAGGCAAAGTTCCAGCAGTAGCTTTGGGAGACAACACAGAAGAATTGTGGTTAACAATTATGATTCAGGAAAGCTATATGGTCTTTTACTAATGATCTTGTGAAGAAGCCCAAGCTTAACTTAGCCCAGGGCTAGTGCCATGATATTGGACCCATTCTTTTTGATTGCAAGTTGTACTTTGCAGAAAGGGCTGCTTACTTAGATTCTTTTTAAAAAAATAGCGCCCAGGAAAAACTATCTTTACTATTTTTCAGGGAATGAACCTTCATATTATCTCTTGCACGCTTTATTCCAAAGAGCACTTCAAAGAATGCAGAATATTTTGATCAGATTAGGGTTAACGGTAGGGGTGTTGACTTACTATGAACATGTCCTATTGTTTTCTTTGTATCTATTTGTATATTTCTGTTAATTTACATATTTGATATGGTAAAATGACTTAATCAATAACAATTTCTAATAATAAAAAGGTAGTGACATGCAATCTGGATTTGAAGTATAAAGAACACCTTGGAGGTGTCATGCTTGAAGCATTTAGTCATATCTCCTAAAGAAGTGACACTTGTCAAGCCACAATACAAGCCAAGGGAAGTCACGGCCCTCTAAAGACACTGATAGGTTCAGTGAACGCAACCACAAGACCTCTAAAGCTCATTTTCTGCTTCAGGTCAAAATAGCTGCATTTGACTGGTTGGGAATAAAATTAGATTTGGGTGAGGGGAGAAATTTGGTAAAACATTCCAGAGGTTTGATATATTTGACCTGTGATCAGCACCTATCTAATCAGTGTCCTTTCTTTACTCTTTATAGCACTTTTAATTGTATGCATGCAAGCATATGCTATTATCATTTGAACTTTTTCTAGACGTCTATCTGGGTTTTGAATTGTTCTCATTACAGTTAACTTTGAATCTTTTAAATTCTGATTTTTTGCTTTCTTATTGCCTTGTCCAGTAAAATATGATCCAAGATAAAAAGAGAAAGGTTTTGGTCTCTTTAGATAGAATCAATGGCAGCAAATATAGATAATAAAGGATATGGAGCAGAGAAGAGAAGAGAGAGTACTTCAGGGACAAATGAAGCATAAGAAATGTTACATAAATATCTTTGCCTCCATGAAAAAATTGGCAATGATAGTACAACTTTCCAATTCTTTCCATCCCGGCTGTTTTTCTTCTAAGATTGCCATTCAATCTTAATCCTTTTAGATTGATGGGCTGTCAGGTAAAGTTATGGTAGGATTCATATTTTGCTTTCCCTCAGAACTGGCCATCACATTTGCTAGGCTTCCAGCAATTCTTTGCCATGAGATAAAGAAAAGTTCCATTCCATGGAGATGGGGGCTATTCCTATATCAGCTGCTATTTAAATTACCATGAGATAATTAAATTGCTATGACATAATTATGTACACAAAGGACACATTATTACTTTTTGCTCCTTAGGATAGCCTTAATGTCTGAAACTGCAGTATAGGCTGTTCTCATGTTTTTAGCAGAACATGAACATGAACTCTGAAGCACTTTTCTAGTAGTCATTTTGTTTTCCAAAACTATTCGAAGGAGAAAAGTAGACACCAAACAAGTAGCATTACTTGAGTTTTATGTCTGCATAAATGCAGAAATAAAATGCAGCTACATTTTATTTTTCTTCATTTTTTGCAACACAGATTTAGACAGGAAACCATCATTAATACAGAAAATATTTTTTTCAAGCAGTGATTGAACTAACCTCTCTTTTCCTTTCTTCCTGTTCCTTCATTGTAGGAAGCAGGACTCAGAAAACCTCTAGCCTTTGGCTTAAAGAACTTACGGAGGGAGGGAGGGTGGGAGGGAAGGAGGGAGGGAAAGAACATTTTTTAAACTTGAAATCCAATTCCTCACAATGCAAGACTATTAACTCAAATATTTTGTTTTCCTTTCCCAATTACTATTCTAGGAGAAGTCCAGGCCCAGGTTAAAGTCCAGGACCAAGACTTGACTAGGATAATAATAATAATAATAATAATAATAATAATAATAATAATAATAATAAAAATAATTTATTTGATTTGTATGCTGCCCTTCTCCCTAGGGACTCAGGGTGGCGAACATTAAAATACCACAAATTTACAATAAAAAACAGATTAAACATAACAAGTCGAACAATCAATTTAAAATTAACAGTTAAAACCCCCCCTCCCAAGTCATTCCAGGCCGGCCTGTTGAAACAGCCAAGTCTTCAGGTCCCGGCGGAAGGAGCGGAGATCAGGGGCCAAATGGAGATCCATGGGGAGCTGATTCCAAAGGGCAGGCACTCCCACGGAGAAGGCCCTAGCCCTGGGGACCACCAGCCGACAATGCCTAACCGACGGTATCCCAAGGAGGCCCCTCCTATGGGAATGAACAGGGCGATCGGAATGTGATGCTGGTAGGAGGCGTTCCCACAAGTACCCTGGACCCAAGCCATTTAGGATCAATCTGTTGTGGATCCCTTTGCTTTCATGAAATTTTGATCTTTAAACAAAAATTGGAACTCTGATATCTGAAGCCTATACTGATTCCCTTCTCCCACTGAGAGGCAGAATGTACCATTAGTGTTGCATTTTGTTCTTTTTCATTCAGAGAATACAGAGAAACCAGTGAAGATTTATAACTGAAAGTTCATTCATTCACACACCCATTCATATCCATCCACCTCTCTTTGTCTCTGTGTTTAGCTATGACCAAGGATGAGAAATGCTGAGATAGGCTTCCTAATGTGATTGTATTCTTCCTTAACAAATAATTCCCTCAACAGTGTCCAACTATTTACAAAGTCTGCACTACTATTACTATTTATCTTCTCATCATTCCTTATCACCCATCCCCTCCCACTTGTGACTGTATGACTGTCACTTTGTCGCTTGTATCCTTACGATTTATATTGACTGTTTCCTAGTATGATTTGATTGCTTATTGTACTCTGTGACTATTATTAAGTGTTGTACCTTATGATTCTTGACTCTTGATGAATGTATCTTTTTTTTTATGTACACTGAGAGTATTTGCACCAAGACAAATTCCTTGTGTGTCCAATCATACTTGGCCAATAAAGAATTCTATTCTATTCTATTCTATTCTATTCTATTCTATTCTATTCTATTCTGTTTTTATTAGCTGTAACACCCTCCCTTCAGCAGTTTTCAAGAGTAGATATAAGAAAAGTCCATTTTATGTAAACTGTTTACTTGAAGACACAATTGTATGATCAACTGCCAAAATTGTATGACCAACTGCCAAAAATCTATTGTATTGTTGATAATGGAGCAAAAATAGAAATCAGTGGTTTTCTGATATTTTATATTTTTGTTTTATTCATTTATAATGTTTACATTTTACATTTTGGCATTCTATTTTGCATTGATTTTAAATATATTTTAACACCATGTATGTATATGTGTAATTTTATCTCCATGTATATATATGTAAAATTTTGTCATGTAAAGCAATTTATGAACCTTTGAAAATGACCATAATAAATTTATTGATGGACTGAATGAACATTTAGATGGTGAAGGCAGATTTGAGTTCTGGAGTAGCTGAGATAGACAACTATTTGCATAGTAGTAGTATTGAAACTAGTGTCACAAAAAGACCTATGATGAAGAATGTGAATAAGTCATTTGAAAGGATTAAAATAACATCTATTGCACAGACCAATCAGTTTGTTTACAGTATAGTGATGGTGGTTATGGAAGAACTAGGTATAGAAATTAGAAAACCAAAAGTAAAATCATATTCAATCTCAAATTGGAAGGTCAGACTGGAGGCCAACATAAAGAAATTAAGATAAGATGGAAGTAATTTAAAAACATGAAAGAGCAAAAATTGAAAATGTAAGGATCAAAACAAGCCTAATAAAAAATATTGGCTCAGCACCAGACAAACTGAAGAAGCTTTGGAAATTATAAAGCAAGAAATAGCCAGTTTATTTTAATTCAAACAAATGGTTGAGGAAGAATAAAAGCGTACATTGGCTGCTTGTACAAAAAGCAGTCCAGAACAAGCATTGATGCAAGTTAATAACCAGAACTTTTTGAATATATTGAAAACTGTTAAGTTTGCATAGAGAGGCAGACACGGAGTGCTTCAGCTCTAAAGTTTTATTGTGACTTCAGCTCAGAACGGATCCGATTTGGCTTAGCCGAGGCAGCTATATACAACTGGCTGCCTCGGCTGACAGCCAATCAGAGTGCAGGGTTTTCCCACACTTTTTAAACAATGATTTCAAACACTTTACAAGAACAGCCAATCAATTCAAACTCTGCATACATAACACCCTTCCCCACTAGGTTTAGTCCATACTCATACCCCATCTATCTAATGTATTCTTTTAAATAGGTGGGGCTCTTGCGTGTACGTAGAGACCTACGTGGTTCAGGTTTTTTAGGAGTCTCACATTGTGATAAAGGAAATGTATCTGTCAACATCTCCATGCTTGGACTACTAGTCAGGGTAGAACCTGTTTGGTTACTACAACCTGGTCTCTCCTCCCAGTCCAGCTCCAACCCAAGGTCAGCACCCAAGTCTGGTAGTGATGTGCAATCTTCCATTTGTAAAAATGGTTGTTGGCACTGTGACAGGTTTTGGGATGGTTCCTGTCATGTTAGCTCGTTACACATGGGGTTGGTTCTTACTTGCTGATTACCTCCATTATCTGCCCCTTCCCCTAGAAAAAGGAGTGGGTATGGAATCCAGAGAGGAGCAAGGGCGATGTTCCAGAGGCAGTCTGGACCTTAACTGATTTATGTGCCTACTCCACAAGAGACCATTTTCAGTTTGAACCCTGTAAGACCTGGGGCCTGTGATCTGGGTTACCTCAGCAGGAATCCAGAGTGGTTCACTTACAAGGTTTTTAGCATAAACAGAATCACCCACATTGAATGTACGAGTCTTGCTGGTGGAATCTAAGGGAGTGTTGGGTGCATAAGTGGGATGGAGGCGATCCAGAGTGGACCTTAGTTTCCTGCCCATCAGAAGCTCAGCAGGAGTTAGATTAGTGGATGGGCTGGGAGTGATGTGCTGGATACTGAGAAGTTTTTCAACTTTCTCAGTGATGTCCCCTGGACCAAATTGTTGGAGTTTCTCCTTGGTAAAGCGTACCATGCGTTCAGCCCGGCCGTTAGCCAAAGGATGCCCAGGGGCTGTAAGGGCATGTCTGATACCCTGCTGTGCTAAATATGATTCAAAAGGTTGGATTGAAATTGAGAACCATTGTCAGAAACGAGCACATCAGGCAACCCATGAGTTACAAAAAGTTTCTTAAACTGTTTGATGACAGCTTCAGCAGTGATGGATGCCATAGGGATAACCTCTAACCATTTGGAGTATGCATCTACCGTGTTTCCCCAAAAATAAGACACTGTCTTATATTTTTTTTGGCTCCCAAAAACACACTAGGTCTTATTTTTGGGGTAGGTCTTATATATTTATGGTGCCAAATAGTGGGTGTGAGTGTGTAGGGGGTGTTTTGTGGGTGCATGGTTGCTCCCTGAAAAGTCTTCCTGGAACTGGAGATTTACACTAGGTCTTATTTTCGGGGTAGGTCTTATATTAGGGCAGGTTTAGAAAATAGTGCTAGGTCTTACTTTTGGGGTAGGTCTTATTTTTTTTGGAAACATGGTACTATAATAAGGAAAGTGTGCCCTCTGGTAGGGCCAGCAAAATCAATGTGAATCCTGGACCATGGGCCCCTAGGACATTCCCATTCCTGTTTGGGGGAGAGGTGACACAGTTGGGACAGGAAGCAACCCAGTTTTCAACCATTTTGTCAATACCTGGCCACCATACATAATTCCTGGCCAATCCCTTCATTCTGACAATACCTGGATGACCCTCATGTAACATTTCCAAAACCTCTCTTTGCAGTTTTGCAGGAATAACCACCCTGTTACCCCACAAAATACATCCTCTTAATACAGATAATTCAGTTTGCCTGGACTTAAAAGGTTGAGCCAGGTGAGGTAGATCTTGAAGAGGCCAACCTTTCTTAATCCAGCCTATAACAGGAGCCAATAAAGTGTCTTTGGCAGTCTCTCTGGCAATTTCAGCAGCATGGACTGGAAGTTTGGCAACAGTTTCTAGAAAAAAGGTGTAAGTCTAAGGAGCAGGGTCCTCAGTGTGAGAAGGAAGTGGGCAGCGACTCAAAGCATCTGTGTGCCCAATGTCTTTTCCAGGTCTGTGGATGAGTTTGTATGAATAAGCAGCAAGAAATTCAGTCCATCTCAGCATTCTTGGTGACAGGATTGTTGTTGTTGGTTTGTCCCCTGCCACAATGCCTAAAAGAGGTTTGTGATCTGTGACAATGGTGAATCTTCTCCCATATACTTACTTATGAAATTTCTTGACAGCTGCCACGATTGCCAAAGCTTCCTTGTCCAGTTGGCTGCAGTTTCTCTCTGCTTTAGTCAAAGTGCGGGAGTAAAATGCAATAGGGGCTTCCCTTCCACTGGGAAGCACTGGCTCAACACCCCCTCCCACTCCAAAGGGGATGCATCACAGTTAGTACAACAGGCAATTCTCAGAGAACTGTATCAGTACACAATCAAAGTGATTGTTTTTTTTTTTTTTTTTTTTAGAAAAGTTTATTTACAATATAAAAAAGACACAACAACATACAAACATACAGTCACATGTAAACATAAATACATCACACATTTTCATTTCTTTTTTAGTTGCAGATCAAAATGCTTTTTCCATGTAAAATTACAGTCATATATAATCATAAATATTTCTTCTAGTAATATTCGCTTGGTTTGACCTCTTTTTAAAATTTTCTTTTATCTCATCTTTCAAATTCTTACATCACCCATTTTCTACTATCTCCTGCTTTCTATGAATTCTAATGTTTCAAATAGCACTCTATTTTCCAACATTCCCATTCCCTTCGTTTTTATGTTCCATCCAATTATACCACTTTTCCCATATCTTATAATAATCTGTATCTTCTTTTCCATTTAGTTTGAGAGTTAATCTCTCCATTTCAACACATTCATACATTTTGTTTATTACTGTTTGTGTAGACGGAATTGTAGGTTCTTTCCATTTTTGCGCTAAAACGATTCGAGCCGCTGTTAGGAGGTGTGCAATCAGGTATTTGTCTTTTGGAGGAAACTTTTTCTTTATCATTCCAAGTAGGAACAGTTCTGGTTTCCACTCCAGCTCACAGTTCATCACATCCTCGATCCAATTTTGATTCCTGTCCAATATTTTTTAATTTTAGGGCATGTCCACCACACATGGTAGTATGTTCCTATTTTGTCCTGACATTTCCAACAGTTTGGATTTGCCTGGGGGAATATTTTTGCTAGTCTAGCGGGCCAAGTGCCACCTGTACATCATTTTATATTGATTTTCTTTGTACGCCACTGACTTTGTATATTTTAAATTTTCTTCCCAAATATCTTCCCAATCATTTAGATCCAATTTGTATCCTATATTTTGCTCCCAGGCTACCATTGATCCTTTTACTAATTGTCCTGCTCTTTCCTGTTCTAATAGTAATTTATATAATTTGGATATTAACTTTTCCTCTGGTCCCAAGAGTATTTTATCCAGATTTGTATTTTTTGTTTCTATCCCATATTCCTTTATATCTTTATTATATCTTGATTTAATTTGTAAGTAAACCCAACTATCTATTAATATGCCTTGTGTTTCCAAATCTTGTTTTGTTTTTAATTTTCCATCTGTATCCAGTATCTGATAGTATTTAAGTTTTTTATTCAAATCCATTGTATTTGGATTGAAGGTTGCTTCCATTGTTGAGAACCACCTTGGTATTTTTGTATAATTTTTCTTTCTTATCTCAGCCCAATTTTTAATCAGTGAGTTACGTATTATATGTTTTGTAGTATGTTTTTGTCTTTTGTCCGTCGGGTTCCATAGAAGTGCATGCCATCCTATTTGTAAGTCATGCCCCTCTAGTGTTAATATTCTCCTATTTTCTAGTCTGACCCATTCTTTTGTCCATAACAAACTCGCGGCTTTGTAGTAAATTTCCCAGTCTGGCAGTCCTAGTCCTCCTCTACTTCTATCGTCTTGAAGATATTTTCTCTTTATCCTTGCCCTTTTTCCCATCCAAATAAACTTCATTGTCATTTTATTCAATTCCATAAAAAACTTCTTATTTGTTAATATTGGAATTGTCTGGAATAGGAATAAAACTTTGGGAAGTATGTTCATTTTAATTGTTGCAATCCTCCCTAGGAGGGATATTTGCAATTTGCTCCAGATTTCCAGATCCTTTTTGATTTGTTCTAAAATTTTTATATAATTATCTTCCCACAACATTATTGTTTTTGCCCTTATCCAAATTCCTAGATATCTTATTTTATTTACTATTTGTAGCCCCATAATCTCTTCGAGCCTCTTTTGTTTAGAATTTATTATATTTTTGACTAGTAATTTGGTTTTTCCCCTATTTACCTTTAAGCCTGCTAATTCCCCAAAATCATTTATTTCTTTCATTAAAATCGGGCCTGTCTCTAAAGGTTCTTCTATTATAAAGACCATATCGTCTGCAAATGCTTGCGTTTTGTATTCTTGATTTCTGATTTTCGCTCCTTTTATATTTTCATTTCCCCTAATTCTAATTAATAGTGTTTCTAGTACTGTAATAAATAATAATGGTGATAGGGGGCAGCCTTGTCTGACCCCCTTCTCTATTTTAAACATTTTAGTGGTCTCGCCATTTACTAATATATTTGCTTTTTGGGTGTCATATATTGCATTTATCATTCCTTCAAAATTTTGTCCAAATTCCATTTTATTAAATTGCTGTTTCATAAAGTCCCAATTCAAATTATCAAATGCCTTCTGTGCATCTAAAAGATTAGGGCCATTTGATTGTCGGGTGGCTTTCATAATATTCTAATATATTTATTATTGTTCTATATTATGTCTAATTTGTCTTCTCGCAAAAATCCATTTTGATCTGTGCTAATTTTTCCACTAATAATTCCTTTTAATCTTTGTGCCATAATTGTCATAAAAATTTTATAGTCAGTATTTAAAAGCGATATTGGTCTATAATTTTGATTTGATTACTATTTGTCTCTTCTTTAGGTATGAGTGTTATGTATGCCTCCTTCCAAGTATTGGGGATTTTGGCTTTACCCAGTGCTTCATTACATACTTCTAAAAGTGTATTATTTAATATGTCCCCATCTTTTTATAGAATTCACTTGGGTATCCATCTGGACCTGGTGTTTTATTATTTTTTTGCTTCTGAATTGCTTTCTTTAATTCATCTATTGTTATCTCTTTGTTTAACAGTTCTCTTTCTTCATCAGTAAGTTTCTGTATCTTTCCTTCCTCTAAGTATTGTTTTATTTTAGACCTTTCTTGCATTTTCTCGTTTATATAATTCCTCAAAATATTTTCTTGCAATTTCTTTCTTTTTTCCAAATCAACCTCAAGATCTCCATTTTCATTCTCTAAATATTGTATCGTTCTTTTTCTGTTCCTCTTTTCTCAATTTGTATGCTAGCCATCTCCCCTTTTGTTTGCATATTCAAAGTAATTTTGTTTTGTGTATTGTAGCTTTCTAAGAGTTCCTCTTGCTCAAGTATATTAAGTTCATGTTTTTTTTTTTTTTTTTCGTCTTTGGTTTGCTCACTATCTAGCCCTCTCTTTTGTTTGCTCTCTAATTTTGTAATTTCTTTTATTAATTCATCTTGTTTCTTCCATCTTTCCCTGTTTCTGTTTGACAAATATGCGATTGATATTCCCCTAATATAAGCTTTTATTGTATCCCACATGTTTTGTAGGGATGTATCTTCTTTTTGTTAAATTATAGAAGTTTGTTAATTCCTCTCTAATTTTTTGCAATATTTTTCTTTCTTTCAAGATCTGAGAATTTAGTGACCATCTTCGTCCTTTCCTTCCTCCTTCTTTCCAAATTAAAGACATTGGGTTATGATCAGCCCATATATTTGTTAAAATTTTTGTATCAAGATTTCTTTATTTAATTCACTATTTATCCAAATCATGTCTATTCTAGACCAGGATTTGTGTGGGCTGGAGTGGAAAGTATACTGTGTAATTTGTGGATTCCTTTTTCTCCATATATCTTCCAATCCAATTCCTCTACCATTTCAAAAAATATTTTTGGTAACGTATTTCTTTTGGTATTGTTTGCATTCCGATTCATAATCTTGCCTATTATCAGTTATTGCATTGTAGTCCCCCATCAGACAAATCCTCGGATTGCCAATTTCTATCAATTTCTCATATAAATTTTTATAAAATTCTTTTTGGTTTTTGTTTGGCGCATAGATTCCAACAGCTAAAGTTTTCTTATTATGTATCTCTATTTCCACCATTAATATTCTTCCATCTGTATCATTATATATCAATTTTGCATTTAAATCCTCTTTTATATATAGTACTACTCCTCTTTTTCTTTCCACTGCTAAAGCCATAAATGCTTTTCCAAGTTTTCTATTCTCTAAATACCTTTTGTCCTGTTCTTTATATGGACTTCTTGAAGACATATTATGTCCCATTTTGTCTTTCCATCTACGAATATTTTTTCCTTTTATTTGGACTATTTAGTCCATTAATGTTCATTGATATTAATTTTATTCCCCTTCCCATTTGGTCGCCTCTCTTCTAGCTAATATTACGTTTTACCTGCTGTCTGACTTCTAGTCTTCACTCCTGTCTCTTCTCTCCTTCCTTCTTCACAAACCATTAGTTCTCTGTCCCCCTCCTTCCCCTCCTTTCTCTCCTCCTCTCTCCCATGAACTCTTAGATCTTCACGGCTTGCATTCCTCGACTCTTCTCTACTGCTCAATTCCTCCACTAGTCCTCCTGTTTGTTCATAAAATCTTTGAGCCTTCGCTAGGTTATCAATTCTGGTTCTTCTGCCTTCCCATGTTACTAATATTCCTTCTGGGTCGTTCCATCTGAATAGAATGTTTTTTTTATTTAAATGATTTGTGAGAAATCTATATTCCTTTCTTTGGTCTCTCACTCTCCTTGGGATCTGCTTCAATATTATAACTTGTCTACCATTGTGTTTTATTGTCTCTTCTCTGGTCATCTATAATTATCTCTCTAACTCTTTTTCTAGCGAATCTGACATGAACCTCCCTTGGGAGTCCATGTCTTCTAGCATAGGATGTATAAACTCTATATGCCTCATCGATCTCTAATACCATCTGATCCCTTTCTTTTTGCAGAATAGTTGCCAATAATTCTGCCATTACAAAGTCAAATTTTCCCCTCTTTCCTCTTGTATATTCTGGAACCTTAAATAGTATGAGGCTCTATCTAATTCTAAATATGTCAGCCTCGTTTCGTTCCTATATTGATCTTTAATTTTCTGTTCCATAGCTTCCACCTTCTTCCCTGTTTGATCTGTTCTTTTCGTGATTGTTATAATTTTCTCCTCATTTGTCTTTGTTGTCTCCTGCAGCTGTTCCTATTTTCCCTCTAAGGTTTTTAATTCATTTTTCATCTCTCCCAATTCACTTTTTAATTCTGCTCTCATCTCTTCTCTTTCCTTCTTACTTTCCACGTGGTTATTCATCATTGATTCTTGCATCGTTAACATCATGCTTGTGTAATGTCTGTAGTGTATTTTGTATCGTTTGGGAGGAGTCTGAGTACTGGATTTCTCGGTGTGCCAACATCCCTTCTATTGTTTTTGGGAGGAAGTCGCCGTGGGTGTAGATGGGGGTACAGTTGTCACTCCCTTTTTCCCTGTTTTGGTAATAGTGGAAGTTACTGTTGACATTTCTTTTATAATCTTTTGCTGCTCTTTAATGATTCTATTTATATTTCCCCACGTCTTATTTCCAATTTTCATCTACTAAAGGTCCCTCTATTCCAATATTTTCACACAATCAAATCTAACCAAAATGGAGAGCAGAGAACTACCTATCCTTGTTTTTTTTTTTTTCGTTGATTTTAAAGTCCAATATTTCTCTTAATAATCTTGGGGGGGGACAGAGGGTAAAATCACATTACATTTCTTGCATATACTTTATGATAGTCTGAAAAAAGGAATCTGAGGAAAGAGAAATATAAAGAAAAAAGAGAAGAAAAGAAAGATAACTAGATATTGTGAGCAAGTCGAGTAAAATAGAATAATATATGTCTATAGATATAGAAAGAAGCAAAAGACAGAAGCGACTGTCAAATCTTATTGTTCTGTATAAAGTAGATACTTAATATAGATCACTACTTATCTGTCCACAATATTCTTTTACTAAGAAGTTTAAATCAGTTGTATTATCTTACGAATAAATGAATATAATTAAGTAAATAAGTATTAGGTTTATAAATATCAATATTTCAAAGTTCTTAACTTCTTATAACAATCTATAATAATATAACAACCCTATAAGATTTTCCCCAATTATACTATAAATCTATCTATGTCTATATATATGTCTAATATTAAGTAATATGAAGTCGTTTAAAGTATATGAAATGGAATACAAATTAAATACAATAATATACGTATAGTATTGAATCAGGCTCCTTCCGTTCTTTCAATTGCTGTTCTTCACTCGGGTTGTCCAATTGTTCGAATGTCAATGGCCGCCGAAAAAAAAGTGCAATGTCACAATGGTGGAACTTCCCTTTTGGTCTTCCCTCCGATTAATTTGAACTACGATCCTTGCCTCCAAAAAGTTCTATTTTCCTTTCTCTTTAAGCAGCGAAAGTTTCCGAATGTTGATTGGTTTGAATTAGTTTTTGTAACTTTCCCTTTTCTGCGGTTTTACTGTTTATTCGCAAGGCTGCTCGTTTTCTAAAGTATGTAAAAGTTTACTCCGTCTCTTTACTTTACACCCTATCACACCGCAAGTCCTTAGCAGTTTTCAAATTCTCAAACTCACTTTTCTTCTTTCTTTCCTACGAGCACTCTTCTCACTGTGTTTTTGTTCGATCACCTTCTGGTCCGGTTTCTTTCCGTTGGTTCTTCTATCACAATGGCTACCTCTGCGGGGACTCTGTCACTTCCCGCTGTCCAGTAGCTCTTTCACCTGTCACCCCTTCGTTCTCCTCTCGATCTCTTCCAACCTCAGCCGCACTTTCTCCAGTTGGATAAGACCTCTTTCACCGGGTGCTCTCTCTCCTCTCACAGGACTTTCACTTTCTTGTTTAACTTTCTTGTTCTCTGCGCGGGACTCGTCTTCCACTTTATTTTTTTTTTTTTTCGTGGGGTAGTCACTAAGATTGTGCCGCTTTCTTTCCCGCTTCGCCCCTCCTTTGAACAATCCCCACAAAGTCTTTTTCAGTCTTTGTGACTTCTCACCAAGCTTCCTGATTTCTTTTCCGATCGGCAACTTTCACTTTCAGCTTCCCACTAATGGCGCGCCGCCTCGTCTTCGGGCCAGCTCTGACAGCGCTGGCTTCTTCCGCTCCGAACTTCGGGAACTCTTCTTCGCCGTTTGGGATCGCACTTCCCAAACCGGCTCCGAGTTTTCTTCCTCACAAGGGTGTTCGATTTGGACTCACCCTGCCACGAACGGCTGTTCTAGAGCGAAAAACCCAGGTGGGAGAAGCAGAAGTATTTCTCCCTACCTCGCCACACCGAGGCGTCACCGGAAGTCCAGAAGTGATTTGTTTCTTAATATTGTTAAATGCAGCTTGTTCTTTTCTGCCCCAGACCCATGCAGATTTTTTGTCCAGTAATCTGTGTAGGGGTTCTGCAGTGGTTGCTTTCTGAGGTAGAAACATATGATAGAAGTTAATGAGTCCCAGAAATGCTTGCAAGTCTGTTTTGCATTTTGGCCTGGGGGCTTCTTTGATTGCCTGGACTTTGGCTTCTGTGGGGTGGATGCCATGTTTATCAATCATATAACCCAAGAATTTCTATTTTGTCAGTTCTAAGTGTGCATTGTCTTCTTTGACTTTTAACCCGCCTTTTTGAATCTGGTTAGGACTTCTCTGAGTTTCCTCAGTAACTGAGTGTCATTTTCAGCAGAGATTAAACAGTCATCAAAATAAGGCACCACCCCAGGCAACTCTTGTAACATCCTCTCCATAAGGCTTTGGAAAATGCCTTGTGCCACACTTACTCCAAATTGTAACCTTTTGCATTTGAAAGCACCTCTAGGGTTACAATGGTTTGGGCCTCTGCAGTTGCATCATCAACTGTTTTACTGTTGATATGCCTGTCCAGGTCCAATTTGGCGAGACTGTGCCCCCACCAAGGAATGTAATAAATGATGCACCACTGGAATGGATATGCACTCTGTTGTAGCGCATGGTTCAATGTCCCCTTGTAATCTCCGCAGAATTCTACAGACCCATCAGCCTTGACTGGTGTGACTATGGGTGTCTCCCACCTGGAGTGGTCAATGGGCTCTCTAAAACCCCTTGAGCTATTAGTTTATCTAATTGTGCATCAATTTTTCTTTAAGGCAAAGGAACCTTCTTGGGTTTTAAACGGATTGGTTGTACCTTGGGATCTAGATTGAAATTGATATGGGTCCCCAAATACTTGCCTAATCGTCGTGAAGACCCTGGAAACTCAGACTTCAAGGGCCTCTTCCCACTCAGTGTGCTCACGTGATTATGCCAGTCCCTTGATGCCCAGCGGGTTGAACGCATTCAGTCCCAGCAAACTTGGCGATCCTTTGTCAATGATGCAGGGTAAGCGTTGGGGGGTGGGTGGTGTCCTTTGAACTTCATGTTGAATTCTCTTGTTTCCAACTACTGGAATCTTGTTCCCTTGGGAGTTCTTTAATAGTCAAGCCTGCTTCTTGAAGTGATCTTCTGAATATCTGGTAACAGTCTTTGATAGTGTCCCATGACACCATAGATAGGTATGAC